>SNQJ01S0092791.1:0-21761 GCA_010110895.2 Picea sitchensis | reverse complement strand
TGGATGTTGTATCTTCATTTTCATTTTCCTTCATGTCCAAATAACTTCATCAATATTCTGGTCCAAAACCCATGACTAGGGTTGACATCAATGACAACAACCAATCTTCCAACAGTGCTAGTCTTAGTTTTTATTTTCAGATTGCTTATTGAATTGCTTCTTAGTTTTGCTTCTTTAGTTGTTGGTTAGTTTCCCCATTTCATTACCTGTCATATGCCGGAATATTGTTAATTTTTGTTTATAAGCATTTCTCTTTTTGCAAATTTGAATTATTAAATAGAACTAGTTTAGTTTACTTCATGCAATTTCTTTCTTAGACCTAGATTGCAATTTCAATTCATAGTTAATTATTGAGTTTAGCGTAGTATGAACTTGCTTCATTAGCCTAGAATGCAATTGAATTTATTAGAATAGTCTCTTTATATTGTTGATTAATGCATCACAGTTTATTGCTTTCGTAGATTAGAATATAGTTGTATTGTTGTTGTAGATAGATAGACTTTGCTTTGATAGATTATATAGTAGTTTTCTTAACATAGAATAAGAATTAGTTGTTAGTCCTTCTTGCTTTCAATAGAATAGATTTCCTTTCATGCATTAGAAATAGTTTTGCATTGAGAATCGATAAAAATAGATTTCCTTTCATGCGTAGAAATAGTTTTGCATTGAGCATTTAGTCCACTTGCCTCTTAGGCTAGATAGTTGTTCAATGAGAAGTTCTACTTTGATTACTTGCAGTAGTTAGTTGTCTTTGCTTACTTGTCTTTTTATTTAGTAGGTTAGTTAGGTGCCTTTGCTTACTTGTCTTTTGCTTTAGTAGGTTAGTTAGGTGTCTTTGCTTGCTTGTCTATTTTCTTTAATAGGTTAGATAGGTGTCTTTGCTTACTTGTTTATTTATTTTCTTTCATGGGGTATTTTCTCATTGAATGCAGGTTGGCAAGTTAAATAGTTTTCTTTTGTCATTTGCTTATTATGCATAGTAGTTTGCCTTTTCTTATTGTTGAACTAGTTTGCTTTACATAGGGTTTTTACTTGCTTTCTTAGGACTATCCATCGATCCTTGGCCCAAAAGTACTTAGGTTACCTAGTTTAAAGTTGCTTAGTAGGGTTTTCTCATTAGATAGTTTTGCTTGAGTAGATTAGCCTTAGATAGTTTCCTTCATTAGTTAGACTATACTACTACCAGCCTTCTACCTTTGGCATATATTTTTCTACAACTCTAAGTTTACTTACCCCGAGTTGACAATTTAATTGAGGGTTTTTACTGTGTTTTTAGTGCATATATAACACCCATCAATAGCTAATCCTTCCCTTTCAGTGGTAGTATAATTCATTTTAGATGTAGAAAGATTCATTCTAGCAAAGGCTATAGGGTGGTAAATATCTCCTGCACCTAGTTGTGCTAAAAATGCTCCTAATGCAATGGATGAAGCATCGACATGAACATGGAATTTTTTACTCCAATATGGAAAAACCAAAATAGGCACAGTGACCATTTTCTGCTTCAATGTGTTGAAGCTATGTTGGCATTCCTTTGTCCATTGAAACTTACTATCCTTATTTAATAGCTTCTCCATAGGTGTTGTTATCTGTGTGTAACCCTTAATAAACTTTATGTAGTATCAAGTGTGTCCCAATGCAGTGCACAGTTATCTGACAGAAGTAGGAGGAGGTAGATCAACAATGATAACAATCTTGGAGGGATATACCAACAACCCCTGCTTACACACAATGTGTCCTAACAATACTCCAAAAGGTGAAAAAAAAATGCACTTCTTCAGGTTCAGGGCAATCTAACATTGCATGCACTTATCCAACATTAGTCTCAATCATTCAACATGATTTTTCAATAGACTAAAAATGGTCCAGTCATTAAAGTATGCCTCGAAAAACTTATGTAAAAATTCCTTAAATGCTTCGACCACCACCCTGGAAAACATGGTTGGTGCATTGTTCAAACCAAAAGGCATCACAATGTACTGAAAAGAACCCCATTATGTTGCAAATATAGTCTTATGTCTATCTTCCTTAGCAATTTTGATATGGTCATAGACTAAAAATCCATCTGTGAATGAATAAACTTCATGTCCTCCTACATTATCTAGAACTCCATCAGTAAAAGGTGTAGGAAATGGATTATGTAAACATGCATAATTCAATTTCCTTAGATCTACACGGATTCTGATTTCTCCTGACTTCTTATCCTGGACCACAATAGGGATTATTTATTTGGATTCTTCAACTGGTTCTATGATTCCTGCTTCCAACATTCTATCCAATTCAATATTAACTTTCTTCTTGTACTTGGTATTTAGTATGTAAGGCCTCTACTTGATAGGCCTTGCATATCCTTTCAAAGGAATCTTCATTTCTCCAATGGGCCTTTTAATGCCCTTCATGTCTGTGAACTTGGTTGGAAACAAGTCCTGATACTCATGCAATAGTTCTGTAATCTTACTAATAGTAGCATCATCCCAATAGTCTTCAACATTTTCCAAATTAGGTACTTTCTCTATTCCAATATTAACCTTCTTAATTTTAATAGGATGCCCAACAAAAGGTAATTCAATCCCTAGCCCTTATATATCACTTTGTCCTTCATTTTCAGAAATGTTCACATTCCTAGGGTCATCATCCTCATCAGCATTAATATTATAACAACCCTTTAATCATTGAAGAGGTGCAGTCCATTCATCTTCTTCTTGTTTAAGAGGGAGGGTAGGTGCCTCCTCAAAGGCCTTATGTCTTAGAATTTGTAAATCCTGATCTATTGTGGGGTACTGACTTTCAAATAGAAACATAGTTATAAAGTTATGGGTCATACCATACCAATCTGTAGTGATGAAGCGCAGTTCTTCTTGAAGATACCAATTGATAGGCATGGTATCTAAGGTGTTAATGAACTTATGTACACATTTTTCTTCAGGAATGTCTCTCTAGGATTCCTCACAAGTTCGCACATGGTTATTAGGACAACTCTACCTGATGTATTGAACTTCACAACCTTCATCTTGGTATGAAAAGCACATCGTCAACAAGGTGTGACATTGTACCCACTCCACGATGTTCTTCTTGTGTGTTTCCTACCATCTAGATAGCGTTGCTTTCAAGGCTTCACTTAGTGCCAACAACCTCTGTTATATTGGTACAATTCCTTCAAATTCAAACAGAATTGTCTCTAAATTATTCAATCCATCAAATGTAGGAATATTACTTACTTCTATGCTAATCCAGTGAAATTCCTTAGTCAATCTAGCACACCTCCATGTAGAGACTTCATACAATATGTTCTGCCAATTTTCCAATGCTTCTTCTGAATCTGACGAGCATGCACTTTCACTTCGCCAACTCAGATTTCCATCTGTTGTAGAATTAATGTAATCATGTTGTCCTGTTGTCAATTTATAGATATTCTCTAGTTCATAGGCACAATCTTCTTCTCTTATAGGTTATGTGTATCTGTGATCTTCATCAGGATCGAGAGGTGCAATGACCTTAAGGCCATGACCTTCAAACGTCATTCTTCTTGTTTTCATATAAACAACAGTCAAATTGTCAAAATCCCAATCAATTCCCAACAATACGATATAAGGAAAACTATCATCAACAATATTGATTACTTTGAAGTCTACAAATGTCCTCACTTCGTCGATGTCCACTGGGACATGCTCCAGTCTTCCAAAGTGGCTCAGCACTTGCTGATTATCCATCCTGAGACTAATAGAAGAGTAAATCAACTTAGGTTTTCCCATCAATGCCCAAGACTTCTTTGTCATAACATTTAATTTTGATCCTAGGTCGAGGACCACGTATTCTATGTCGTATTCTCCAATCTGAGCACTAAGGTGCAGTTCCTTGCTTGTCCTCCTTTTTCTAGATACTTGATTCACAGTTCTACTCAGCAGAGGATCTACTCTTCCAATTTCATACTGTCTTATCCAGTGTTGTAGTTCCTACACAACTCTTTCATCCTTAATCAAATTAATACAAGTATACAAGAAGTCCACAAGCTTACTTACCTCTTTTCCTTGTCTAGGTAGGGTAGAATGATCAAATGTTGGAGGCAATTCACATTCCCTTACTTCTGGTTGTGCCCAATATGAAGAAGCCCGTTCACCTACAAATCCTCTTCTTGCTTCTTCAAAAGTATTCTTTTCTTTCCTTGGATCAAACAATGGTGTCTTCTCTTAAGCTCTTTTGATTCCTAATCCATCTGTAGTCTTTCCTGGAGTCACCCTATCTGCTCCTGTGACAGCACCCCCTCTAGTAATAATAATGACTCTGGGATCCTCATCGTGAGGTTCAGCTGATATTAGTTGGACTTGTTGGTTTCCACCTCGTATTTCTTGAACTTTAGCTAACAATACTGGGTAGTCTTCAATGACAAGGTTGAATGAATTACAATAGCTCCACATGGTACAAGGCTTCTGACAATCTCTTGCAAAATGACCTAGTTGGGCATAGTTATAGCAAATAATCTGACCTTGACCTCGACCCATTCCTCCTCCTTGTCCTCTTCCTTTGAACCCACCGCAAGAGTTGAAGTTTCCTCTTCCTGGGGAATCGATCTATGCAACATTCCCTTCTTGTTGTAATTCTCCTTGAATTCTATATGCATCCCTTGACCTTTCATGCATGATGTCATAAGCCCTACAGTCCTTCTCATCATGCCCCACAGATTTGCCAAATGTACAATAAATATTGGTGGGTGTTTGGACATATTTCTGCATATAATAACGTTCACCAAGGTGATGTCTATTTCTACATACCTTGCACCATGGTAAAGTAGCCTACTTCAAAGGGTTAGGGGCTCAAGAGGTCAAGTATTCATTAAATAAAGGACAATGCTCTTTGTCATGGCCCTCTGCTTTACATCTGATACACCAGATGTCTTCTCTTTTCTCTTTTCCTTTGTCCTTCTTCATGTCTTGAACCTGTAAAGATAAACTAGTTAATTGATTCAAAATCTGACTCATACCTGGACTGGATTCTCCTACAGGGGTTGCTTCTAGTTTCATGGCAATCTCTAATGACTCAACCTGTGAAGCGACCTTCTGTTGCATCATAGGAACTCTAATGTGTGGCAAGAGGGTAGTGATGAACCATTACTTATGTTTTTTGTCTGGAATATGAAAACTTAAATGTTCTATAAAGGTCTTAAACCTCTGATCAAACTCCCAAACAGGTTCAGTCACCTTCTGCTTGATTTCCTTCAACTTTGTAATGCACTGTGACTCCAACTTAGGCTTATTGAAATCTACACTCAACGCAGTCTTAATGTAATTTAGCAGTTTAGGTTGTACAGATACTGTAACAAACTTCATATACCAACTCAGTGCATGGTCCCTCAAGGTAGTACTAAACTGATCCCTCTTAACAGCTCTGTCGGTGACTTGCTTGATGCTCCATACAGCTTCGTATAAGAACCAATGTTGGTCAGGATCCTCAGATCCATCTCCTCTGAAAATAGGTAACCTCATTTCATCTACCATATATTTTCCTTGGTTTCTCAACAAAGTCTGTAACAAACTTCTTGTGACAGTACTCTGAGTGCTCTGATTACTCTGGTTACTCAGGCTACTATGGTTACATGGTGTTGCTACAACAACAGGAGGAGTAGTAATACTTACTTCAATGGTAGGTGGAGTACCTGAAGTTCTTGTTTCTTCTCGGCGAAGTTCTTCAGTCTCTACTTCCTCCGCCCTTGCGAACTTTGAATACTCTTCATCTGATAGCCTGCTTCTTCTCCACTGTAGAATCCTTCATCTTGTGCTAAAGGCCCATAACTCTGCTTAAACAGGTTCATAAGAGGAATATTTCTGAATACTCTCCCACTACGCATGTTTCTTGCCTCTGTGTCACTGTCGCTGTCTGAATTCTTGAACATTAGCTTTAAAATCCAATTGATTACTGTATCTTCAAGATATTTTTCTCATGCAATAACATCTTAATCTTCAACTTCAAAAAGTGTAGAAACTTTCCTCTAGGTCCCTTGAATAAATACCTCTCTACTTGACTATATGATTCCTCTCTGTCAATAGAAAACTCAGTAATGTACCCTCCAATAGTGTTTTCAAACTAGAGATCCACTGCTCTTGACACAATGTTATCAACTCTCTTGACTTTCTTAATCAGTGTCGATGTCCAAACCACAGGTGGTCTAGATCTGATTTCAAACTGAGTGTCTGCTAATCTGGCTAATCACTCGTATAATTCCTTATGAACTCCTGCAAAGAAAATTTTGTGCACATCACTAAAAATGTACCTTCCCAACCAGTCTTTTGTACTAACGCTAGGGTTCTTGTTCTGAGCTACGGCGAAGTCTCTTTCTTGTTATTCTATCTAGTTCTGAATTTTTGTCTTCGATGGAAACCACCTTGACATTCCCTCAATAAGATCCTGCTCCCGGTAACAGAACCATTTGTTGGAACAAGGGAAGACCCAGGGTTCAACTCTAAAAACACACCAAAAAACCCTAACTACTGGCCCTTACAGCAGCACCTGCAAAGTAGATGAAGTCTCACCCGAAGTAGCAATATGGGGGTTGTAGGACACAGGTGTCTACAACTAGGGGAAATGCAAGATGATTCCAAAACAACAACGCAAGATAACCTAGAGATTCTTAACAATATTGTTCTTAACTTCTCAAAGTAGGTTATATCTTCTTATCTTCAGCAAGCAAAATAACAGTGCAATAGCAGTATAAAAGACAGTAATTAACAAAGCATCAACCACATGAAACAACAATATTTTGTGTGGTTCACCCTCTCCCTAGGGCTACATCCACAGAACTATGTTTATTGATTAAGTAGATGAAAATACACAGTCCTATCTGCACACTCAACTGCAGATCCTCCTCTCTCTTTCACTCTATTTTCTCTCCCTACACACCCAGCTGCTGAGTAGATCATTGCACCCAGCTAAATACCTCAAAAATACAAGAATACACTCAAATATGACACTTTTACATCTCAATATCACTAACAACAACAAAAACCCTTTCTAAACTCTTCTAGACCTTTATTTATACATTCCATGACTCTTAGAAAACCCTAGACCAAAGCTTAGGTGATAAAACCTTAGGTGCTAAAACCCTAGGTGCCAAAACCCTAGGTCCATATAATCCTCATTTTAAGGGCTTTGCTGACCTGTTCTTCCCTCTTCTCTGCAAGGTGCTCCAAAGAACCCATTAGTATCTTCTTCCACTTGCTGACTTGTCCATGACCTATCTTCTTTGTTGCTTTGTCTTCCTTGATCTTCTCTTTCAACAGCTTGCTTTATTTTATTTTGTTCCTTCTTTTCTGCATATTTAACCACTTTGACCCTTCCTCGATTTGTGTGCTTTCCACGCACTTCATACTTTGTCTTTCTTCTTCTTTAATATTCATTTCCTTCCTTAATACATGACCAAGGGTGAACAATTGGTATTGGTATTAGTATTGATATGTTATTGGTATTGGTATTGGTATGGTATAATAATTGTATGAGTATGGTATTGGTATTGGTATTGGTATGGTATTGGTATGCATATCATTGCCAATACATACCATTGCCATGCCATGGTATGAAATGGTATTGGTATCATTATTGTTATTGGTATGCAAAGGTATGGTATTGGTATTGGTATGGTATGGTATGGTATTGGTATAGTATTGGTATTGGTATTGGTATGGTATGGTATGGTATTGGTATTGGTATTGGTATTGGTATTGATATTGGTATGCAATGGTATTGGTTTTGGTATGCAATGGTATTTGTATGAAATGGTATTGGTATTGGTATTGGCAATGCATAAAGTTATTGGAAATGCATATTGATATTGGTATTGGTAATGCATATTCGTATTGGTAATTGTATTGGCAATGCATATTGGTACTGGTATTGGTATTGGCAATGCAATGGTATTGGTATTTGTATTGCCAATGGTATTTCCTGTCGTCATTATACACACTTGCAAACATGAGATAAGTTCAACTCACTTAGTGTGTCCTTGGAGGCACAATTCCTAGGTTCAAAGCCCGTTGTCACCTCGACTTGAACCTCTTATGTCTAGACTTACTCCTAGGGAAGCCAAGGGGGCTAGACCCTATTTATTAGATGAAGTTAAAAGTTAATTTCTAGGAGTTTATTTTAGTTGATTAATGGTTTGGGGGATCTAGCCTACATGCAAAAGAAACAAAGCAAAGTGAAAGTCTTTCAATGCAAAAGAAGTCCTTTCCCTAATTCTTCTAAGACTGGAGCCTAAGATTGGGAAAGGGGTCAACTATGTTTAAGGGAGTTTTGTTTTACAAAGTTTACAAAAATAACTACAAAACAATGATAAATACAAGATTCTACAATTAGACTAGATACAAATAAATGAAGAAATAACCATCTACAAAGTTACAATCAAACTAAATGATACAACAATGAAGATACAAATCATACAAATAAGATAACTAACCAAGTAACTAACTTGTGAAAAGACCTGAATGTGCAGGTAAAAAAGATATGCTCACACGAGGATATAACCACAACACATAAGCCAATTATCCCAACAAGAGTACCTCCAAGGGATGCTCAAATCAAGGGGAAGCCTTCAATGGCATACACAACCACAAGCTCCAACAATGAAGAAGCCTCCAAGGGATGCGCAACTTCAATGAAGGAGACTAATCACATCAAAAGATTAAACTTAAACTTAGAATTAAAGCATGAAAGAATGCCTCCAAGGGCTAGAGCGCAACTCTTAAACCACTTAGTTCAATCCACAAATGTGTAATATACCAGATATAAAAAGTATGCAGTACAGAAATAAAATGCTAGAAATGGCAGAATAACAGTAGTATAACCAACATAATATCCACAATAACATAGAAATGATATAAGAACAACAACAGAATTAACACTTGATTTAGAAAGCAATGTTCACAGGCCTCTTCGAGAGGGAAACCTCCAGTTGAGTAGTGCTCTATTACAATAATCTCCAAGGTAGGGTTGTCATACCCTCGACTCCTATTTATACTAAATATGTCTATCAAAAGAAGAATCTAGAGGAAGATCCTTCTAGAAGCGGAAGCTTCTGTTAGGTCTTCTTACATCCACCTTATTCTATTTTACTGAAAGGACTTATTAATATTGACCTTTATTACATCTAAATATATTTTTCTACCTATGTGCAAGTTAGGACCCTAACATGTCCACCCCCTTAAAAACAGCCTTGTCCTCAAGGCTTGAGATGTGGAAATTGCTGTAGAATGGTAGTTGGTTCCCAAGTGGCATATGCTGGAGTTGTATCTTTCCACTAGACTAGCACTTCCTTAATGGTTCTCTGATGCAGGCGACGCTCACGCTAGTCCAAAACTGCTTCTGGTTGTAGCCAAAAGGATCCTTCTTCAGCTAACTCAGGAAGGTTTGTTTGAATTTGGCACCTAGTTCCAATCACCTTCTTTAAGCATGAAACATGAAAAACAGGATGTATCTTCGAATGACTGGGTAGAGCTAACTGATAGGCTACTTGTCCGACACACTTGAGAATTGTATAAGGACCATAAAATTTGGGTGCTAGCTTTTGACAATGCTCGACCTTGAGGGAAGTTTTGTTGTAAGGTTGCAGTCGCATAAACACCTGATCCCCTTCTGCAAATTGGCGTTCAGAGCGACCTTGAACTGCTTGTTGCTTCATGTGATTTTGTGCCATGACCAAGTTCTCTTTGAGGGTACAGAGAATAGCCTCTCGAGTTGTAAGTGTTTGGTCAACCGCCTAGACCTTCAAGGCACCCGGTAAGTATGAGAGAACTGAAGGTGGCTTATGTCCATATACTGCTTCAAAAGGATTCATGCGTGTAGATGTATGGTAGGAAGTGTTGTACCACCATTCAGCTAGGGGTAACCATTGAGCCCACTAATTTTTCTTTTCAGAGGCAAAACACCTCAGATATGTTTCCAAACACTTGTTGATAACTTTCATTTGGCCATCAGTTTGGGGATGATAAGTTGTGCTGAGATGCAATTGGGTGCCCTATAGCTTGAACAGTTCTTTCCAAAAGTTGCTTGTGAACATTGGGTCACGATCAGAAAAAATAGAGTGCAACATGCCATGAATCTTGAAGACTTGGTCCATGAAAATTTGAGCCACCGTGGATGCTGTAAACGGGTGTTGAAGAGTGCAGAAATGAGCATACTTGGAAAGGCGATCAACAACCACCATTATGACTGATTTATTTCTTGATTTGGGTAAGCCGGTAATAAAGTCCATAGAGATATCCTTCCAAATAGCAGGTGGAATCGGAAGCGGTTATAGTGTGCCTGGAGATTTGACTGTTTCTCCCTTGTTGTGTTGACACACATCACATTCAGCAAAAAAATTACGGATGTCCTATTTCATACCATCCCCAAAAAAAGAACGTTTGACCCTGTCATAGGTTTTGGTAAACCCAGAGTGCCCCGTTGTGGGTGTATCATGAAGCTTAGAAAGTACCATGGATTTAATCTTTGATTGTTTACTTAAATACAAATGGCCTTCATATCGAAGCTCATCATGGAGCCAAGAGTACCCTAGGGGAGCTGGAGCATTGGACTGCAATTGTTGGATTAGATGAAAACTTTTGGGATCTTGTAGCCATTCCTGGCAAACAGCTTGGAGCCAATCTGGTACAATGAAGGAAAGAGAAAAAAGGGATCCTTCATATTCATATTTTCGGGAAAGTGAATCGACCACCACATTGTCCTTGCCTTTCTTGTAAATGATCTCATAATCATGTCCAAATATCTTAGTCACCCATTTTTGTTGCCCCAGGGAGAAAATGCGTTGTTCCATAAAATACTTGAGGCTTTGATGGTTAGACTTAATTTGGAAATGTTGCCCCAATAGATAAGAGAACCATGGATCAACGACATGCAAAATAGCTGTCATTTCCCTTTCATAGATGGATTTTCCCATATTCTTGTTAGATAGTTTCTTGCTGGTAAAGGCCAGAGGTCGACCCTCTTGCATAAGAACAACACCAATTCCTTTCCCTGAGGCATCACATTCCAACACAAAGATCTTTGTGAAATCAAGACGGGCCAAAACTAGAGTGGTGCACATGGCCATCTTCAAGGTTTGAAAATCTTGAGCAACGATTGGATTCCAAGTGAAAGAATTCTTTTTGAGGAGAGCAGTGAGAGGTGTTGCAATCTTTCCATAATTCTTAACAAACTTGCGATAATACTCTGTTAAGCCCAGAAATCCCCGTAATATTTTGACAGTCTTTGGGTGCAGCCAGTCTTGCATAGATTCAATCTTTTTTGGATCCACCCTGATGCCATCCTTGCCAACCAGATGACCCAAGTATTCTGCTTATGAGGCACCAAAAGCACAATTAAACTGTTTCAGGAAAAGTTTAAATGTGCTTTTGGTGCATCAGAAGTAGATGGAGAACTTGATCCATGAGTAAGATGGTATGTCCATGTTTTCTATAGATGAGGGATATCATCAAGAAAACTAAGACAAAATGTGAGGAGAAAAGGGCCGAGAAAGACACGATTCATTAGGCTTTGGAAGGTGGGGGGGGTATTACACAAGCCAAAGGGCATGGCCAAAACTCATAGTGGCCCTCACTTGAGTTCTAAAGGAAGTTTTGGGAATGTTTGCCTATTTCATATGTATCTAGTGATAACCCAAGCGAAGATCAATTTTAATAGTAAGAATTGGGTGCCACTCAATTCATCGAGTCGTCAATGGCAGGGAATGGAAATTTATTTAATGGAGTGAGTTTGTCGAGGGCATGGAAGTGGGACACGATGGCAAGAACCTTCTCTTGAGGATACATGACTCTGAGGAGAAGAGTAGGGGCTTGCTAAGTGGATCAATGCACGCACTCAGGAGTTCTGGACCATTTCAGTTTCATTTTTATTAAAAGGGGTGGCGATAGACACATATTGGGAAGAAGGATTTTTGTACAAGGGGAATGGAATGATCGCGAACACCACATGAAGGAGGGAGTCCTTGAGGAGCAGAAAATACCATTTGATGATGTTTGCAGAAGGAGGCTTGGAGGTCTTGCGGCACCAGTGTCTATGTCACTTATATGGAGTTAGGAAATAACACGAGAATGACCTTTTGTGAGCCTTTTTCCATCGATGGGAACTAATGATCGTGAACCCGGTGATGCATGGAATTTATCTCCGGTGACCCCTGGTCGAATTACATAGTTAATTCCTTAAAATCCCTGACAATGGGACTAAGAATCCGTATCTAGCGTCACCCAACACATTGTCACACCGCTATGTCAATAGCAAACATATGAAGTTTTAGGTGAAGTAGTCATCGATTTTGAGAGATGCACATTTTCACAATGTCCCCCACATTTCATCGAACCACCATTAGCAATCATGATTTGGAAATTATTGGCCAACATGGATGTAATGACTTTCTTGAGCAATAATGGCGATGAATAAAAAATTATGGGTACTTCCCACTATCAACCCGAATGATGACCTTCGTATGCTTGGATATGGCGATTAAATTGAAAGTTTAGAACCTGACCCGATTAGAGAGCATTGAAGGTAAAATGACCCAGTTCTACTTTTCCGAGAGGAGTCTAAGGGGAGGATTTATGTCAGTGGTTTTAGGTGACTTAAACACAAAGGGAGTTTCAACATCCTCTTACGAGAGGAAATATCCTCTGAGATAGCCATAAAAATATTTTGTTCGTTACACTTATGGCCCGAGAAATATTTTTCCTCACAGGTATAACAAAGGCCTTTGAGTTGTCATTCAACAATTTCATCCCAAGTCAATTTCTAGATCTTTAGTAAATGAGAGAGGTAGTGGGATTTAGTAGTTTAGGGAGAAAGATAAAGGAGGGTTTTCGGTTTGAGAGGATACAACCTAAATTGTCTTCTTTAGCTATTTAGCCTCACCAACTTCGAAGGTTGAGCTTACGGACATGGGGCTGAATCTCATCCTTGAGGCCAGCGATAAAACACTCTTGAAAAAAGGCGTGAAGTCGCCCTTTGTTCAGCCTTCAGGCACTCAAAGCCAACTATAAAGTCTTCCTTATTCTTGATTGTTTTCAACTTTGTCAGCGACCCCAAATGGTTGTGGTGTAAATTGTAAGCGTTCATAAGCCGACCACAAAGTGTGTCAAACAATACCCGAACACATTTTCTTGGCAATAGATCTTGTCTATTTAATTTGTTTATTTTTCTATCCCCAAGGGTTAAGTATCCAAGGTTTCTACAGACAAGGGTTTTCCACTGAAATATAGCTCTCTAATATATGCGGGGTCCTTGATGATACTTTCGGCCCAATATCTCAAACTAATTAAGAGGAGGATAGGCCTTGCCATCCATACCTATTCACCTAGTACTAGAAATCTTCTAGTGATGTTCCTGCGGTAGCACTATACTTGATCAGAAACCGATTAGTTTATATAAAGAGGGCTTCAGGAGATCTAGGTCGTTCTGTATACATGTGTTGTCTGATTTGTTACCACTCGAAGGGGTACCAGTATGGGTTACAAGGGTGGCCAACTTATGTGCTCTTAAGAACCACTTGTATTTCCCTATGTGTATGAATCCCTCAACCTTGGAGTTTTATGCAATAACGACAAATCTCGTGAAACCCAAGAACACGCAATACATCTCTACTGAAAACATTACACAATTTGCCAAGGAAAGTGCTCTTCGATACCCTTGTAATATACCAGATATAAAAGTGTAGATGCTGAAACAAAATGATAGAAATGGAAGAATAACAAGTATAGCCGGTATAATCTCCACAATATACGAAATGATATAAGGAACAACAACAAAAATAGCTTGATTTAGAAATAGCGTTCTGGGGCCTCTTCAAGGGGCAGCTCCAGTTGAGCGGTGCTCTATTACAATAATCTCCAAGATAGGGTTCCTCATACCCTCGAGGTATTATACACAAATATGTCCTCCTCCAAAAGAAGCATCTAGAGAGGAAGATCCTTCTAAACTGAAGCTTCTATTAGGTCTTCTTACATCCATATATTCTATTTTATTGAAATGCCTTATTAATATTATTGCTATTGCATCGAGAATATATTTTTTTCTACCTATGTGTGGGTTAGGACCCTAACAAAATGCTTGAAGTAAATTGCATAAAAGATGAAAATTTAAAGTTCTTGCAAGAGTGTACTAAAGCATGAACCACATAAGATGTACCCAAATATATTGTCAAGGTTGAGTGGATTGATTTTAAGATTGTAAAGTTATTAGGGTTAGAAATTAATCCTAGACTAAGTGACAACCCAGAACTCCCCACTGCTTGTACCAGGAGTTGTTGGGTGCACAATAAGTGAGGCAAACAATGCCACACCCTAGCTCCATAGGAGTCAACCAGGAATAGAAGTACTCCACGAGGAAGGACTCAAGCATCATTAGAGACCATCTAGATCTAGCACCTCTTGTTTCTTCCTTAAACTCCCGTTTTGATGGAAAAGTTGGGACAGTAAAAGGTGACATATTAAGCTAGTTGATTTTAAATCCTAGTAGACTAAGGTAAATTGAGTTATCTTAAGTTAGATTAATTTAAGGTGATTGCAAAGTGTAGTGTTTTGTAAGGAGTGCTTGCAAGATAAACAAAGGACTGCTTAGAAGAATCAATTCAAGGGAAAAGTAAATTACTAGAAGTAAATTGCAAGAAAACTTAAGTTTTTTCCACAAACCATAAGATCATACAAGGTTGCAAGAGATGAAAGTAAAGTACATTAAATATTTAAACCATTAAGCAAATGTATTTGGAATTTAAATTACTTGCAAGAAAGTAAACCACTTGCAAAGTAAATTGCAAAAGGAAAGAGTGCTTGAATGTAAAATGCTCAAAATAAAGATAGCTAGCAGTTCATCCACAGTTTATGAATAGAGCAGAATATTCTGAGATTATTACAGGATGCTTAGGAATAATGAGAGATCTGATAAAAGCTGGTTTTTCTATTCAATAAGGAAAATAGTTAAAACTACTAAAATCTGATGGAAAGCAAGCTTGTTGGGATGGTGGTGACTTATCTCTAAGAAGAGATGTGGTATTTCATCGTCATAAGAATATAGGTGCAATAAGGCTCTCAAGGCCTTTTACAATAAACAAGGTTTGAAACCTAAACATCCAAAACCTAACCCTAGGAGATGGCCAAAAGTCATGTAGGCCCTATTTGGGTAAGCTAGTACATCAACTTCCGAGGTCATAACTTGCTGTCTGATCTTCGTTTAAGCATGTAAATGGCCCATTGGAAAGATCTATCTATAGGGGACTGTATTTGACAAATTTCAAGATGAAATTTTCTGAAGCCACAACTTTATACCCAAAAACATCGTTTTAAGGGCCTCCAAAACTGATACGGAAGTTGGGACGAGAAAAGCATAAAAATGATAAATTATCAAAATTGTGAGAAAAGTTGTTTTGAGATAGTTGGAGAAGGTGGGTGGCCACAAATATCCACGCCTTGGATCACAAATTATGAACAGATGAAAGAATTAAACCATTAATAAATCATGGGCCTAAACTGGCACATGATTACTATTGGTCCAAGATTTATGTTATTAAACATGTGAAAGAAAGTAAAGCATGCACTAATATAAATCTAAGCCTTACGATTTTGGGGGTTGGAAAGACCAAGCACACTCCAAGGTGTAGGTAAAAATTATGAAAGTGAAAACTTGAAAAACTAATCTAGTAACCTCAAACAAGTGCATAAGATGGAGGACAAAGCCTTCCTGTTTTGTGTACAAGTGGGTTCAAGAACTTGACAGGAAAAAAATTGAAGTAAATCCTAGCCTCTCAACCTTGTCCTGATGACAAGTGGGACAAATAAATGAGAGAAATAAAATTGCTACCTAGCCTTACGTTTTTAGGGTTTGGTAAGACCCAGAAACACTCCTTGAAGATGTAAACAGGAAATAAATGAGAAGAATTACAGAAAATTAAAAAGAAATGCAAGCCTTTTGGGACTCCTTGGGCTTACTTACAATAATTATGATAGAAGAAAGGAGGGTATTGGTACCCAACTATTGGAGGTTTTTCTTGAGATTTGTATGGCCCCAAATGTCCTCTTCGAGACCTCCTTAGTCACTAACCTGAAAATAACTTGTAAATGCTTGTGGAAATGTTAAAAGTATTAACAATGTGAAAAGAAAAATTTTGTTTTTACAGAAGTTTTTTCTGCGAAAATTTCAACAATGTATATATAAATTTATGACCTATTCTAAATGTTAAAGTACCCAAAAAATTTAATGGAAATGACATAAATAAATGGCAAGAAAGTTCTAGAGGTGAAAATGGTTGGAGAATGGTGTTTTCCATATCTGAAAACACCTTCCCAAGACTAGAAAGTGACCTGCAAGATGTTAGAAAACTACAAGAAGATAGAGATATGAGCATATATGTTTATCCTACAAAATAATCTGCAAGAAGACAATAAACTCAACCTGTATTAGCAATAATACTATTGATAGCAACAAGCAAAAAAAATTCTTGGGATCTCTACTCTACTAAATAGAAAGCAATACAAAATAACACAAGTCACATCCCAAGCAATGGATGCACCAAAAAGGCTCTCAAAGCACCATATCCTCCAAAACCTTTATATTAATCAAGTAGGAGGTTGTTGCAAATACATGCAACAAGCTCCTCTCCAAAATATGAGAGCAAAAAATGGAAGAATAAGATGGGAGAGTGAGGGAGAGTGAGGAAAATTGGGTGGGGGAAATGTGAGTGGCAATATAATTGGTACCAAATGAGGGAGGGGTGGGCCTTTATTTATACTTGGGAAGGAAAATCTACCCCTATTGGATTCTTTCCAAGTGTGAACACCCAAGCAAAACTAAGCATTTCAAGAGCACTTATAGGGTTTTGAGTATGAGTGGAGGGTGAGGGATGAATGAGGGGGATGGGTAACACCCTTTTATACCACCCAACACTAAGGTTAGGCAATAAGGAGGGCGCACTATGGGTTAGGAGGTGTTCACCTTTTTAATTTTTTTAGTTGGGACAACATCTTCCTCAAGGGGGGTGTAAATCCCCTAGGGGAGCAAGTGAAATGAAGTCAATGCTAAGTGAGGGGGTAAATAAAGGTTAGGAAAATGTTTAGAATGCCTTAGGTATGGGTTTGGATAAGTTCACCATACACATTTTCTCTAACCATTTAGCTCAAAAATTACAAAATTGACATTTGACTATGTCAAGACTTGCAATTAAATTGTTGTTTTGGAGTACGACTTAGACTCCTCATGGAAAAACACCTGTAAAACTTGTTCAATTGAGATGAAAATTGGTCCAAGGGTGTAAGGAGTCTCATTCCATTTATTTTTAGCACAAATACCCTATCAAAATCCAAGGACCTATTTTTACATTTTTTTAATAAAAATTAATTAAAATTACCAATGTAAGCTAATTTTAATAAATTAAAAAAAACTATCTAATTCAAATGAGGAATTCCATAAAACTCTAGGATATGTCTTGCATGGTCATTTAAAACATTCCTAGACACTAGATACCAGAGGTATAGACCATTACAATGCTTTTCACCACTTGGAGGAATTATTTATGGGAGTGAAAAACTCAAGGGGAAATTAATAAAGGTTGGTTAGGCCAAATTAATAACCTGAGAAGAAAAGCACTCGATGAAAGGGACTCCTATAATGATGAATTCCTAAGGAGCAGATTAGACTAAATATTATCCATGTGCATTACTTTATTATATCAAGGAGATGAAATTCCATTACAAAAGAAGTGTTGAAGGCCAAAGCTGCCTTGTAGAAGACGGTAAGTCTCGGCAGTAGCACCTGATGGTGCATATCCTCATGGTACATAGATTTGACCTCCTAGTTGAATGGGGGGTTAACATATGGCTCCCACATGGGGACTTATCTTCACTTTTGGGAAGGAGAACATCTGATCAACATCTACCACAAAGCAATTGCTCACCAATACCAACATAAATATACATATATACAAAATGATATAAACAACAATTGCATAATGAAATAATTATTGTACAACAATTATGATTACAATAGAACTATGATACAATAAAACATCTAAGTACATAATAAAATAATGAAACAATACAAAATAGAAATACAAGGAGAAGGGTTAGAGATACATTACAAGAAGAGGTGTCCTTTGGACCGCAAGGTGGTCATGTTGAAAAATTATTTCAAGGTGGAGTCCTCTCACTAGAATATCTGACTTTATGTTTTCCCATTGGTTAAGAAGAGTTGATAGAAGACTTATACACTTTGTCCCAATTTCTTCTTTTCCATGTGAATCCCAGTTTCCAACCTTAGACCACACAGGACAATCCTCCTTAAAAATTTCTAATGATTTTCCCTTAGGTGCCAAGTGAAAAGTTTCAGAACTTAATTTTTCCTTAAAAGAGCAGCATACCTGGTCATATGGATGATATACTTTACTTTATCAATACTAGCACATTAAGCCCCTAATATTGTCTCTTTACCCATTAATTGGAGAATATTATATTAGTAATTTTATTTTATTTATGTAAACTTTGGGCCATTAGTTGTAATTATACCTCCTAGTCTCCTATATATACCAAGGAGACATTTTCATTTGAATCTTGTACTTGAACATTTAAAATTGGGAGTAAAAAGGAGGTTGCCCCCTCGAGAAGGCTTATTATCTGAAATTATCTTTTCAAGGCATTGAGTACTTTTTCTAAGGATTTTCTATGCTATATTGATATTTGGTCCTTAACATATGGTATCGGATCTCAAGGTCTTGGGGTTTCATTTTACATACACTCAGGACACATTGGAATTTTCCCTATAACATTTTTTCTACAACATTTAGAAGGAACATCTTGGAGGATATTTAGTAGAAAGATGAAGGTATGTTATTTAGTAGAAAGATGAAAGATGAAAGATAGAGGATATTTAGTAGAAAGAGGCTTATTCATCTCCACGAGGATATATACTTTCATAGACAAATCCTGTACAAGATAGGGTTGCTGGAATCATCATCTGAGCCAGTCATTATGGAATTTTAAGCTATCAAAACTTTATGCTTGTTTTCGACCCTGAAATATGGGAGGCTGTTACAAAAGGAAATTAGTAAAGGTATCTGTGGTAACAATTTCATATTATGGGTCATATTAAATTTGTACATACACTGCAATGTGAATGGGGTATCTAACTAGTCCTATTGACTAGTCTCAAGGAAAGTGTTCAATTAAAACAATCATAGAAGTTATTTCCTGGAGTATTTAGAGGTGAGTGGGGTGGTTTCAGGTATTGGATCATGAATGATCCTTTGTGTAGATATATGTGAGTTTAAGATTTATATCAATCATTTTGTGAGAGACACGCTATACAAGTGAGATATCACAGAAAGGCTAAAAATCTAGAAGCCAAGTTGTGGGAAGTGCAAGTAAATCCATGGCACATCCAATTTTGATCAAACTGTGGCATTGCAGAGAAAAATATCAGATAACTACATAAAAAGAAATTTTCATACCCAGAAGGACCAAAAACTTGGGAGATACAACAAAAGAAATATTGTCTGTGGAGCGCCTCAAAATCAAGGTTCAAAAGTAATGCTTGGCCAACATGCCACCAAAAGGGAACTTCTACACAAATAAAGCCTCCATAAATCCTACTTGGACTCCTTGATGAAGGTGAAGAAATGCACTTATGGGAACATAATGAACTACAAAGAAGATATAGGATTCAATGGAAGCTAAGTTGGATAGTAAGATGGGTGGTTTAAAAGGGAGATCATGGAAGTGATGAAGAAGAATTTCACTATGAAGAGACACAGAAAGTGAAAATGTATCCCACATGAAATTCATGATGAGGACACAAGAAAGGAAGGTGAATCAGAATGGAGAAACTCCAGCTTTGGTTTTGAAGACCAACCACGTTCCTAAGATTGATATGAGGGTTTGATGGCAAGGACCCGATGGGACCCAATCACTCGTCACTTGGATGGAGCAATTCTTTGATCTCATAATGTGCCACATACAAAAAGAGTCTGGTGCTTCTTTATGTTAGAACTAAAATCAATTTGTATGGTATCATTATCTTTTTTCTCACAAATCACTCCTCACTAGACTAATTTTCTTAAGAAAGAAATGATAGCACACTATGAGGATACAAGAGCAATACCTTCTTTGGCCAATAGATAAATCTCAAGCAAAAAGGTTGAGTTACCGAGCACATTGAAAACATCCAAAGATTCAGATATAAAAGGTAACGATATTTCAGTAAACACTTGATTGATGTATCTATAGGAACTTTAAGAGATAACATTCAACATGAGGTTCCTTTAGAACCCAAATCATTGGAGAATACATTTCAAGTGGCAAGAAATTTTGAAAGTATAAATATGGCTATAGCTACTAGAAGGACCAATCCTAACATCTATAGAGAAAAGAATGCTCCTTCTTCTAAAACCTCAACCTGAGTTGACACTCCAACAATTGGAGGAAAGAAAAAGCAAAAGGTTTATACTTTAAATGTGACAATGAAATGCAGTAAAGGGACATAGGTGTGATGAAGATATTATTCTTCATGGGTGTGAGAGGAATAAGAATTAAGAACAAGAACCATCTCAAGATGATGAAATGTAGAAACAATTTTGTATGAAGAGTTGGCTCCCACGATATGTTATGAAATGCATTGGTCGATTGTCACTCCTCAAACCCTCAAGATCGGAAGGATACATCAAAAAGAAAAAGGTAATAGTCCTAATTGATTAAGGTACTCATAATTTCATTCCTATAAATTAGCCAAAGAATCTCAATTGCTTTGTATATCAGCCACAAAGTTTCAAGTAATGATTAGGATGGAGGAACTATCAATTGCTCAGGGAAAATGAAAGAAGATCAATCTTCTTATGGGGAATATGTATTGAATAGTCAAATGATTTGCTATATACCATGGGTGGTGTAGATGTTATTACTAGGAATCCAAAGGTTACAATCATTAGGAATAGTGGCTTTTAATTTTCAACTTTTCATGAAATTTTCATTGGAAGGAAAAGAATTGAGTTAAGAGGTATCCATAGGGAAACACAGGCCAAAGTGATAGCTCTAATGTTGACAAAATTATTGAAAAAGAGGCATCAGGCGTTATTCCACAACTCTGCTCACAAGATGTTCAAACATCTACTGGCAGTACTCATAATTTCATTCACTATAAATTAGCCAAAGATCTCAATTGCTTTGTATATCCAGCACCAAAGTTTCAAGTAATGATTGCAGATGGAGGAACTATCAATTGCTCAGGAAAATGAAAGAAGATCAATCTTACTATGGGGGAATATGTAATGAATAGTCCATTGATTGCTATACCCATGGGTGGTGTAGATGTTGTACTAGGAATCCAAAGGTTACAATCATTAGGAATAGTGGCTTTTAATTTTCAACTTTTCATGAAATTTTCATTGGAAGGAAAAGAAATTGAGTTAAGAGGTATCACAGGGAAACCTGGTAAGGTGATAAGCTCTAATGACATGACAAAATTATTGAAAAAGAGGCATCAAGGAGTTATTTCACAACTATGCTCACAAGATGTTCAAACATCTAAGCCATCTATTCCTCAAGATATCCAAAGGATCATTGATAAGCATTCCAAAGCATTTGAAGATATTCCCAAAGGTCTTCAACCCACTCGAAATCATGATCATGAAATTCACCTAATTCCTGGGAGTGTTCCTCCTAACATCAGGCCATAAAGATACCCTTACGTCCAAAAGAATGAAATTGAGCACATCATTGAAGAAATGTTAGAGGCTGACATTATTAGACCTAGCC
>SNQJ01S0092790.1:32401-51501 GCA_010110895.2 Picea sitchensis | reverse complement strand
ATTTTCATTTTGAATCATCTTGTACTTGAACATTTAAGTGGGGTAAAAGGAGGTTTCCCTCTCAAAGAGGCTTATTATCTGAAATTATCTCTTTTTCAAGGCATTGAGTACTTTGTTCTGAGGTTTTTCTATGCTATATTGATATTTGGTTCTTAACATCATCCAACTCAAACTCTATTTTCTCAGGTTCTTCTTGCCTTGGTAGGAATTCCTGTTTGGAAACATCTTTTATCTCTCTGAAAACAACATCTCAAGTGTAAACAATCTTCTTAGTTTCTAGGTTCCAAATACTATAACCTTTCACATCATCTTTATAACCAATAACGATATACTTTTCATCTTTTTTTTTTTATCCATCTTACTCCTATTTTCCTTTGGAGCATGTACATAAGCATCACAACCAAACACTCTAAGATGTTCAAGAGAGGGTTTCTTTCCAGTCCATACCTTGTGTGGAGTTTTATCATCCAGCACTGATGAGGGTGATCGATTGACCAGGTTACATGTTGTACCCAATGCCTCTGCCCATAATTGCTGTCCTAACTCGACACCACTGAGCATGATCCTTTCTTTTTCCATCAGTGTCATGTTCATCCTTTCTGTAACTCCATTCTACTGAGGTGTGTATGGATTAGTCTTCTGCCTTGCTATACCACACTTCTTACATAATTCTTCGAATTCATTTCCACATAATTCTCCACCATTATCTGTCCTCAATACCTTTATTTTCTTCTCTATCTGATTTTCTACCATAGATTTAAACTCTTTAAATTGATCAAATACCTCATATTTATTTCTAAGAAAATAAATCCATTTGTTCCTTGATAAATCATCTATGAATGAAACATAATACACATATTTACCTAGTGATGGAACAATCACAGATCCAAACACATCACTGTGTATCAACTCTAAGATCCCCTTTTCTCTTGTAGCACCATATGAGAATCTTACTCGATTCTATTTTACATATATGAAATGTTCACAGAAATCAAAATCCAGAGTGCAATTAGAAATACCTTCAACCATACCTTTACCGTGTAGTGTTAGAAGGCCCTTTTCTCCAATATGCCCCAGTCTTTGATGCCACAACATGGTCTTCTTTCTAGGGACAATATTGGTCTTGTATTCTTTATTTGTCTGCTCAGGGACAACATAATTGTTACACCCATTAGTATAAGTGCTTCCCAAAAACTTGTACATAGTTCCACACCGAAATCCCCTCATCAACACCATTGCTCCTCGTACCATCTTGCAAGTGTTGTTTCCAAATACAGTATCCACTCCCGCATCATCCAACTTGCTTACAGATCTTAGGCTCCTATCTAGTTTTGGAATGTGCAGAACCCCAGGGAGAATTCTAATCCTTCCATGTTTTAGAAACAACTTAAGCCTTCCACGTCCCATGATTTTGGCTATCGAGTCATCTCCCAGGAATACATCACCACCATCGTATTTTTCATATTCACAGAACCACTCCCTGTGAGGATTCATATGGTATGACACACCTGAGTCGATCAATAATACATCATGGTATTCATGTGTACCTATAAATTCTAGGTAAAAATCACCTCCTTCTTCAGTGGAGGTTTTCGCCTATGTGGGAGAGGTAGTATCAGATCCCTTTGGTTTATCAACCTTCTTAGACTTGCAATCTTTCTTATAATTCCCCGTTTTACCACACTTCCAACATTTCCTCAAACATTCTCCTGAAGACTTAGATCTACCTGTAGATTTAGATCTCCCCTCGAATACTTACCAGGATTACTGTCTTGGGTATGACCTCTTACAGATAAAGCATCTATGCTATGACCATCCATGATTTTCTGCCTCATCTCTTCAGATAGCAAGGATGCAACTATATCCTCATACTTCAATGTAGATTGAGTGGTACTACCAATTTCTACAACCAGATTATCCCAAGAGTCTGACAAAGTAATACAATTATCTTCTTCTGCAATCGTAATATTTACAGAGATAAGTTGACTTACCAGAGTATTAAAGGCATTTAGATGTTCTGTCACAGAATCTCCATCTTCCATCCTAAGATGATACAACTTCTTTCAAAGAAACAATTTGTTTACCAGGGACTTTGATTGATACAAATTCCCTAACTTATCCCATAGTTTCTTGGCTGTAGATTCTCCTGAGACATTCAACAACACCGAATCTATCGGGAAGACTCGAATAATACTCCTTGCTTTTCTGTCCAATTCTTCCAATATTCCTTCGACATACCAGTAGGTGGTGTACTAGTAGTTTGTGTACTAGTAGGTTGTGTACCAGTCGATTGTGTACTAGTAGGATGCGTACCAGTAGGTTGTGTACCATGATCCACACCGATCCATTGTTCTTTGTCTACAATAAGGTCCTCCATCTTGAGCTTCCATAGCTCAAAGTTTTTACCATTGAACTTCTCTATCTTGATTCTATAAGAGCTTTCCATTCCTCTTTCTACACTCAAATCACCACTGCAAAAATTCCCACTAAACCTAGGTTTATCACAGACCCAAGATAAACTTGATCTATTAAAACTGAGCCAAACCCTCAACAACAAAGGTGTCCCTCTGAAGCCAAAAATGAGCTCTGATACCACATGTAAGTTTTAAACCTGTGAAGTAAAGCAATGCATATAGATTCTTAAGAAAAACAAAAATTAATCAATGGCTCATACACATAGTACACAGAGATTTATGCTAGAAACCTTTAACCAGGAGAAAACCAGTCTTCCTTGGTGCCACACCTTTTAAATATTTTATTGTATTAATTTCACCATTCACCATACAATATATACAATGTTTTAGGTATTTCGTAGCTACTAAAACCCTAATCCCTTAATTTGGGATTAATTTAGAAAATCACTAAAAATAGCAAAAACCACCCAAAAACAAATTTTGGGGTGCTGCCCCGAACCCCGTCGGCCTTGGGCTACCTCTCGGAGCCGAACGTTGCACTTAACCAGGGGGGTCCATATCTCCCCCCCCCCTAGGAAGCACTTAGTGCACACGACACCAAGGGTGAAGGAAGTTGGGATCATCAGATGCAGTTGTCGAATCTGACGCGCCCACACACACACATGCAAATAATATAACACTTACCCAACAATAAGGAAAAATTTGTGTGGGGAAGGTCCCAACAACAAGCGTTTGATGATTTGAAGCAGCGCTTGTGCTCAGCCCCAATACTTTCACTACTGGACCTGCAACAACCCTTTGAGATCGAGACAAATCCTCCAGACTATGTTGTGGGCATCGTTCTCACTTTAGCACAACCACCCCGTGGCCTATCATAGTGAGACACTATCATATTCTATCTATAAGTACCCTACTTAAGAAAAAAAATGTACTCCATTATGTAAGTCTGCCGCCAATGGAGACATTACATTCTTGGGAAGGAGACAATCATCCACACTGATCATAAGCCACTGTAGTTCTTGCAGACACAAGGCAAATTGCAGAATGACCGCCATCAGAAGTGGTCCACATACTTGCAACAATTCCACCTCAACATCAAGTATAAAATAGGAAGCACCAACCGCGTCATTGATTGCCTCAGCAGAACGCCAATCACGACACTCACCATGATGCTAGACTCTTGCATTCATGAGACCTCTTGACACCCCCAACTCTATGAGACAAACTCAGACTTCGCCATCACCTACCAATTGTTGGGTGCAAACACAATTGTCGCAAATTTCCATCTTCAAGATAGGTTGCTGTGCCATCTGGTCCATATCTGCATTCCATCAAGCGAGTGAGCGAAGCTGATCTAGGAAGCGCACTACAGTCAAGTGGATGGACACCTTGGTGTCGAAAAGATAGTGGCAATGCTGCAGAAACATTTCTACTGGCCGAAACTTCGACAAGAGGTCAACAAGTATATCAGGTCCTGCACTGCCTACGCTATTGCCAAATCGACCACTAAGAAACAAGGTCTGTACACCCCTATGCCTACTCTTGACAGGCCATGGGAATCCATCTCAATGGACTACATGTCGGGCCTCCCATCCACCAAGTAGGGAAATGACTGTGTTTTTGTGGTTGTTGATCACTTTTCTAAGATGGCGATATTGGCCACCTGCAAGAAGAGCATCACACTAGAGGCCACTACCAAGATCTTCTTTGAGCGAGTCTGGATACATTTTGGAATCCCAAAAACCATTATCTCAGATCGGGATAGTCGATTTCTTAGCACATTATGGTTGAGCCTCTGGTCACTGCTAGACACCAATCTCAACAAATCCACGACCTTCCATCCCTAGACATATGGCCAAAGCGAGGTCGTAAATCAAATAATCGTGCATATCCTGCACATGTATAATTATAAGCACCCTCACACATGGGATGAAGGTCTTCCCTATGTTTAACACAACTACAACCAAGCCCTGCATAACTCAACCGACCACAACCCCTTTCATGTGGGTTTGGGATTCCAACCATTGGGTCTCGTAGATGTTGCACTACCCCTTGCGGTCACCTCGACTGACTCATCTCTTGCTCCAACTGAAGCTGAAAAATCCATCCAGTTCATTGAGTGTATCCAACACATATTCCAATAGGTTCAGGATATCCTACATAAGTCTAATGACAAGTAAAAGCAACCCCATGATCAACACCGGGTGCCACATAAGTTTTAGGTGGGCGACAAAGTTTGGTTGCAATTGCAGAAAGAACACCTTACAATACCCCATTGGAAGCTTTTCCCACTCCGTTATGGGTCGTACACCATTTCCAAGGTTGTGGGTGATAATTCTTTTGAGTTCAACATTCCTCCTGTCCTTGGCTTGCACCTAATGTTCAACATGGATCTCCTTCGACCTTATTTCCCACCATTATTGGACACCTCAAAGATAGAAGAACAACTGACACCAAAAGATCTCAACCCAGACTACATACAACAAGAATCCAATGATCATATTATGGACAAATAGGTCAAGGACACTCACCAACAAAGGATCCAACTTTATCAAGTTGTCAAAGCAGGGCAACTCTTGCACCAAGGCAAGTGACTCACCCAAGGCCAAATTCAACATAAATTTCCTCATCTAACGGGGGTACTCAACACAATGGAGACAATTTATTCCTAAGGGGGGAGGATTGATATAAATGGATTTTGGTGGCCTCCACCCTATACCAACTGGCTCATTTTGGCAGTTTTCCAGTTTGGCAGTTTTTCCTAGTTTTTGGGTCCTTGACTTTTGGGGCCGTTTTGAGGCCCTAAACAATGTTTTTAGGGATCGCCACATTCAAATTATAGATGGAGTCAGAATGTTATGGAAACATGTGTATTCCTCGGATAGAAATTTCCAACGGGCTATCATGCACCTAAAAAAATTATCGTATGCAAAAGTTACGACCTCAGGAAGTTGATGTACTAACTTACGTAATCGGGGCCCACATGACTTTTGGTGCTTCATCTCCTAGGGTTAGGTTTTTTGATGTCTAGGGTTTTTGAAATTCCTATTTATTGTAAAAAAGGCCTTTAGATCCTCATTGTAATGATGTTCTCGTGAATGAGCGCAACCGTCACATCTATTCTCAGAGATAAGCCACCACCATTCTAGCAAGCTTGTTTTTCGCTGCATTTTACAGTTTTAGATTATTTCCTTATTGAATAGAAACCAATTTTACTGTATATCTGTTACTCTGTGTTAAGAATATTTTGATAATAATTTGTATTCATTTCGTTCTGCTCATAAAATATGGATCACAAGGAGGGATAAGGATTTGTGTGGATCTCAGGAAACTGAATGATGCTTGCCTACATGACCCTTTTCCCACCCCTTTTAATAATGAAGTCTTAGAGAATGTGGGAGGTCAGGAAGCATATTCATTCATAAATGGATTCTCAAGCTACCTCCAAATCAAAATAGCTATATAAGATAGGTATACGACTACCTTTTCCACATAACGAGGATCCTATCAATACAAAGTCATGCCTTTTGGATTGAAGAATGCACCAACAATATTTTCAAGAGTAGTCATAGCTGCATTCAAGGAATTCATCCACCATTTTTTAGAAGTGTACCTAGATTATTGGATAATATATAGTCTGTTGAAAGACCATGTAGAGGTGTTAAGGCTAATGTTGGAAATATGCAGGCAATGCCAGATATCATTAAATATCCAGAAGTGCATCTTTCGAACACCCTGTGGAATACTATTGGGACACATAGTGTGCAAACACAGACTATTGGTGGATCCTGCTAATATTACAGTTATTGTTAATTTACCACCACCAAAATCAGTGCACCAGTTGTGAGAAACATTGGGACAAACATGCTACTATAGGAAATTCATCAAAGGGTATGCGCAGATCACTACACCGATGGAGAAACTATTGAAGAAAGATAGTAAACTCTAGTGGAATGAGGAGTATCAACAAGGTCTGGACACCTTGAAAGATAATATGGTAACAAAACCTATACTAGTATTCCCAGACTGGGAAAATACATTTCATGTGCATGTGGATGCATCAACCCTAGCACTTGGAGCTATTCTGGAGCAACCAAGAGCAAGGGAATTGGACAATCCTATAACATTTGCAAGAATAAAACTGTCAGAGTCAGAGAAAAATTACAATACTACAGAAATATAAGGCTTAGCAATGGTATATGCACTTCAAAAGTTCAGACACTATTTACTTGTAAAACACTTTAAAATGTTAATAGACCATTCAACCCTCAAATACCTAGTCAATAAGCCAATGTTGGGGGGGAGGATATGTAGATGGTTGCTGTTGTTTCATGAATTTGATTTTGAATTGATAGTCAAGCCAGGGAAGTTGAATGCAGGACACGATCACCTGTCACGAATCACCAATGGAGAGGAACCTACAAATTTAGAGGACAACTTCCTTGATGCACAGTTATTTTTCAGTCCAAGTAGCTGATGAATATTTTTATGACATCATTGAATACTTGAGTACAGGGACTGCGCCGCAAGAGTTTAACAACACACAAAATAAAAATTTGGTTGTCAGAGTTGCAAACTATCAATTGATTGTAGGACACTTATACAAGATGAGTGCATACAACATTTTGAGAAGATGTATTAGAGCATGAAAGGTCTATGATTTTAGAAGAGGCCCATGAGGGAATAGCTGGAGGACATTATGTAGGAAAATATACCGCGCAGAAGGTATTACACATAGGACTATGGTGGTCGACCATTCACAAATATGCCAAGGATTATTTCCATTGATGTGATGTATGTGAGAGGGTTGGTAAAACTAATATAAGGGATGCGATGCCCCTAAGACCACAAGTAACCTTGCAAGTATTTGACAAATGGGCAATAGAATTCGTGGGACCAATTAACCCACCAATGAAAAGGTCAGGAGAAAGGTATATCACTATTGCGACATAATACTTAATAAGATGGGCAGAAGTAGCAACCGTAAAATATTGCAGCGCAGAGACAACAACACATTTCCTATTTGAGCATGTGATCACTAGATTTGTATGCCCAAGTGTTTTGATGAGTGACCAAGGTACTCACTTTATCAACAGTACTATCAAGGATATGACTGAGGAATTTGAATTCTACCATCAAAAGAGTACACCATATCACCCTCAAGCAAATGAAACAATGGAAGCCTTTAATAAGATCCTAGAGAATGCCTTGACAAAAAATATGCAATGTTAACAAGGATGATTGGGACTTGAAGATACCAACAATATTGTGGGAATACAAGACTAAATGCAAAAAGTTGACAGGACAAACACCATTCAAGTTGGTGTATGGATAAGAAGAAGTGGTGCCATTAGAATTCCTAGTACCCAGTATGCACGTAACAACAATCACCAACGTGACATAACGAGGTGTAGTAAAAGAGAGGCTTAGTTAGTTGATGGAAATGGAAGAATATATGATTCTAGTAGGATTTCAACAAGAAGTACATAAATCAAGAGATAAATCTTGGCATGACAGACATATCAAGAGGAAGAGTTTCAAGGAGGGCGACCTAGTCTTGGTGTATGACAATAAATTTCTTCAGCATCTAGGTAAATTCAAAATGCATTGGTTGGGACCATATGAAGTGAAGATTGTCATAGATTGGGGATCTGTACATCTGAAATATTTGGGAGGCACAAAACTGAGAGGAATGATCAATGGGATTCGACTGAAATTTTATAGGGACAATCGACTTCTTAGTACTTAAAAAGTTACTGCGCAGTAAGAGAACCTATAGATAGTCTATTCTAGTAGAAGTTAAAAAAAAAATTATTGTGTGCAAGAGTTACTGCGCTAGACATCCAAAGACCGCGCACAACCAAAATAGACTTATCTTGACGAAAATAAAATGTATGCGCATAATAGCTACATGACATACTGCGCACTTGGAAAGCTCAACGCACTGCAAAAAGGACCAACAATCAGAAAAAGCAAAAATTTGAAAAATGACAGTTATGGAAAAAAGACGCCGACTGGAAACAATTATGGAATTCAATGAAAAAGTACTCATAAAGCTCCATTACATTAATCAAAGTTGTGGAAGCTTCTCCAAGAAGTTTCATGACTTTCCTATATAAAGGGGAAACATGAGCAACATAAGACTCATTGTGAAATCGTGAAGTTGCAGAGAAATAGAGCACACAGAGAGGAAGCGAGTTGGNAGGATTTCAACAAGAAGTACATAAATCAAGAGATAAATCTTGGCATGACAGACATATCAAGAGGAAGAGTTTCAAGGAGGGCGACCTAGTCTTGGTGTATGACAATAAATTTCTTCAGCATCTAGGTAAATTCAAAATGCATTGGTTGGGACCATATGAAGTGAAGATTGTCATAGATTGGGGATCTGTACATCTGAAATATTTGGGAGGCACAAAACTGAGAGGAATGATCAATGGGATTCGACTGAAATTTTATAGGGACAATCGACTTCTTAGTACTTAAAAAGTTACTGCGCAGTAAGAGAACCTATAGATAGTCTATTCTAGTAGAAGTTAAAAAAAAAATTATTGTGTGCAAGAGTTACTGCGCTAGACATCCAAAGACCGCGCACAACCAAAATAGACTTATCTTGACGAAAATAAAATGTATGCGCATAATAGCTACATGACATACTGCGCACTTGGAAAGCTCAACGCACTGCAAAAAGGACCAACAATCAGAAAAAGCAAAAATTTGAAAAATGACAGTTATGGAAAAAAGACGCCGACTGGAAACAATTATGGAATTCAATGAAAAAGTACTCATAAAGCTCCATTACATTAATCAAAGTTGTGGAAGCTTCTCCAAGAAGTTTCATGACTTTCCTATATAAAGGGGAAACATGAGCAACATAAGACTCATTGTGAAATCGTGAAGTTGCAGAGAAATAGAGCACACAGAGAGGAAGCGAGTTGGCGAATAATCCAGAGCGAACCAGTGAAGGATTAGTCGACAAAAACTAACCAGTACCCACGATGGCACCACCAAATATGGGTGCGCCGAGCCAAGTAGGAAGGAAAACCCGAAGTAGCCAAGCACCACAAGAGGTAGTAGAAGCCGGGCAGGAAACCAAATAGCCTGATGAATTCCTTGACATCGACACAATTCCTTCACCCTTTGCAGAACCCAAGACCCTACACCAGTGGTTGAATAATGACAGGGTCCAACCATGTCAGCCATGGAAGTCGACCCAACCAATAGCGCTCAGGGACATCCTCCACATAACACAAGAAACCCACCAGAAACTGTGATGGTCAAGGGGGCCCATCAAGAAAATGGCCAAGCTACTGCACAAAGGAAGGAGACAATATCCAAAACAACCAGAGTAGAAACCATGCAACAACAGGAGGGTCTGGTCGAAGATATCACTAGCCAGCTATAACATGACACAGAAAGAAGACAGATGGAGGTGGGTACCTCAAGCCAACAACAAAAACGAAAGGGCAAACAACCTATGGAGCGGTCTCTGAACAGGTAGTCTGAAGCAAAAATTGTACTCCCGTGCATTCTGGAAGGAGTGAAAACCATGCCAACACTGTTAGGTTGTGTGGAGAAGCTAAAATACTCAGACCACGATGTGGTCGACGTAGGAAAATTCCACGAATTTGTACAACATGTTTACATAGATAGCATAGGGATAGGGCCCTTTGGAGATCCCATTCTATAACCAAATCCATGGGAAGATGGCCTAGGAAACACAAGGATCCTTAACCTGTTGAAGATTCCCCACTTTGGAAGGGGGAAAGAGGTGGAAAACTGCATCAAGTAGTTGATAGCAGTCCTCCATGGAAAATTCCTATGGATGGAACAACCTGTCTCCATAGGCTTAGAGATGATAGCATTAATCACAGGACTGTCATCAATGGCTGAGAACCCCGCGCAGTACCTAGATGACAAAACAAAAGAGAAGAATATGGATGAAGAAATGAAGAGGACATATGGGACATAGAGGGTCTCATGTGACATTATTATTAAAAGGATCAACGACGCCGTGACATGGATGGCCACCAAACTCCTGGCTTGTAAATTGTTGAGGAAGTGTCACAAGGAGGAAGTCCCTACTGGGGTCGTCATAGCTACAGTGCTATGCATGAATGTCACATCGCTCAGCTGGGCCCCTTACTTGTTGAACTTATTCCTTGATGTCTGCAAAGATGTGCATGACCTCGACAAAGAGTTTCACTACTCGTGGATACTCATGCTAATCGCGCTGATGGGGTGGAGGGAGCCCCCATATTCATACTTTTGCGAATGGATAGGTTGGTGTCACACGACACGGTACATGTTGTTGGGGAGAAACTTAGACCCCAAGCAAAGAAGCACAAACATGGGTACCTTTTCCAGGTATTTTGCAGAAATACAGAAAAACATAGCCAACACTTGGTGAATTACCCCGGATGTGGTCGCACAGTACAACGAGATAACCAATTTCTGTGCAACAAGGCACACCATGTGGATCCAAGTGCATAGGGACCCACATAAGGAGTGGCTACAACCAAGGTACTACGTCAATGAGGATGATATAGAAATGGCCATCCAGGACTGGCATGATGACTGGAGGGTCCCAATCCTAACCCAAGAAGTGCCACTGAGCATAGAAGCAAACACCACTGGGCCTAAGAAGTTGACAAATCCAGGAAACCCACCCAAAATCCAGCACAACAGACGAAGGGGAGTGCGCCGAGGAAAAATACATCGGTAGCACAGAGGGACATTGCTCCACAACAAAAGGAACAAGTAGCGGGGGCTACGGAAACGCAGGGAACCCCCTCAACATCGACCCCACAGAAAGCAAGGCTACCTAAGAAGTCAATATTACAGAAAGGAGGATTGCACAAGAAGGCAAAGGCGCATAAACAAATGTTGGAGTAAACGATCATAGAGGATGGCATCGACCTTATGGTAGAGAAGGTGCAAGATCGAGCATCAGAGGCCTTCGAAGAAGCCAAGCACCAAAGAGGGAAGATACAATATGACCTGGATGGAATAAAGCAGGTCCTTGAGCAAATCAGAACCACACATAGGTCTGAAAGGGGAACATAATCCTTCCACGAGGGAGAAGAAACAACGACAATAAGGACTACGCCACATAAGGAATACACAATTCACACAATTGCCCAGGCGAGTCCAATATTCAGAGTAACAAATGACATGTTTCACATGGATGAAACTACAACATAGACGCCACCGAAATATTTGGCACAGGTCGACATGGTATTAGCCAGAATACCCACAAAGGCGTTGCACAGACTCCAAGTCAGCGTCGCACAGGAGGTGCAGTCACACGCGAGAACATACATAGTAGAACTACAGGAAACAAAAGGTGACAAGGAATCCTTGGAGCTCGTGATTGAACAAGTGAAGTTCGAGACTAGAGGAGAGAAAGAGCGCATAGATAAAATCGAACAGGGGGTGACAACAGTCTACAACCACCTTTTGGACAACGTGCATGCTGAGAGTTCAAGTATATAGGAGAAACTCAATATGATTGCCCAAACCATCGACCACTATAGGAAACAGATTGAGGATTTGAAGGAAAAATGACTCCGACAACTCCACATGAGGTTAGGGAGAAGAGGAAAGAAGAAGTTGCACTCCAACTAGTTGTGGACAACGTTGGAGGAAAATGAATGGGTCCAACAGTGGGACCAGGAAGAAGGAAAAATAAGCACACCTATCCAGGACCTCAAGCAGAGGCAGAGAATGATGAGTATCAATGAGCGCCTCAAGGGGACGAAAGAACTGAAGAAGATGCAAGTAGAACTGATAGAAGCGCAGACACAAAAGTAGGAGATACATGCGTAGATGGAACCTCTTCAAGACCAAGCTGCACGACTCATCATGTAATTGGAGGAAGAGAAGAAGAACATGTTGAAGACATAGGCATAATGCACAACCATGGTCCAGGAGGAGATCACAACGCAGAATCTAGAAGCACTCACAGAAAAGGCCGTGCAAGTACAAATACGAGGAAGGGAACTTACGGAAAAGTTTGACAGTCTAGCATAGATTGTCAAGGGAGCGTGCAATGCCTAGGTCGCTCGGGATGAGCCACATGTCAGTGTTGAGGGCCTATTGGGCGCAGGCCCATTTTGTGGAAAAGAATAATTTTGGATAATAAAGTGCAAAGAAGGAAAATACAACTGGTAGGAAAAGAAACATGTGCAAGGTAAACGTGCATGCAAAGGAGGAAAGCATGAGAGACATATATGCAAGAATACCTAACCATGCTAGGGTTAGGGTTTTGGTAAGAGAAGGTAATGGACGATAAGCCAAAAATAAGTATAAATAGGTACCTAGGAGGTCTAGTTCTGGGTTCGAAGAGTTGGAATGTAAGAATGACTGAAAAATTCGAGATTGTTTTGTAACCTGTTGAGCTAGAGAGAGAAAATAAGGTAGATTTTAAGGGTTAGATCACAAGCTGAGGAGCCCGGTGTGATCTAGTCCACCTCATTGTAGATCTTGACCTAAATGACTGAGGATTGTAAGGTGCACAATGCTATAATTTTGGAGAAACCATAATAAAAGAGAAAATAAGCCAAATCTTTATGGACATAGCCCAGGAGGGGGTGAGCCACGGTATATCATGTGTTCTGTGGATTGATTATTGTCATTTCTTTACTATCAATGGTTAGCTAGGATATGAATGAATGAATGGGTTAGCTAGATCTTATTGTGTTTACATGCATGAATAATAATGACATAATGTGTAGTATAGATGAATGTTAGAGTAAATAAATTAAGATCACAAAGTGTAATCCCAAATCCCCACTCATTCCTATGATGAAAGCACTTGAGCGTTGTAGCCACCCATAGAACTATCTCGGGTGAGACTGCGCAGTGCACCCTATGCATTGTGCTACCTTCTGGTTTAACAGTGGGGCCGATAGTTTTAGAAGGTTTTGTTGGAAACAAGATTAGACCTGAACCTGGGTCAACCCAAGAATGGTAGAAAGAGAGAAGTAACCAACACAGTGCTTTAGTGCTCTTACATTCTTTCCCTATAATCATAAATATAGGTAAATTTCTGTTGGCCACTTGCAATGGACTTCACAATGATGTCCAAAGAAGTGTCAAAGGATACTTTGTTAGGCTCTCTAGTGTCCCTTAATTGTTCCTCAAGGGTTCTTAATATAACCAACCCCTCATCAATTTGAGTGTTTACATTGGGTGGTTGTGGTGGGTTGGGGTCTTGATCTTCTTGGTTTTCTTCTGAGCATTTTTTATTATCTTGGGGTTCCATTTTATTATATATGCTGCAATTTAAAAGCCATGTCATCTAAATTAGGTTGATTTTTTAATTAAAATACAAAATTCCATTTTTTTTTTTTTTTTTAATTTAGATTCTTGGAAGCAAAAAACTAAATTGGAAATGACTAAATTGGGTTAAAAATAAGATAAATCAAACATACCTGGACACAGTGGCAAGATCCTTCCTCCCTAGCTCCTCTCTAGATCCTCTATTCACTCAATAAGAGTATAAATGGGAGCACAATTTGTGCACAATGAACACAAATCGCGCTCACAGACTCTTTAAAAACTCTATCAATAGGAAAACACACACGCTCTTTGTGCACAGTGATCACAAATCACGCGCACGTTCTTTGTGCACAATGACCACAAATCACGCTCCCAGACTCTTTAAAAACTCTATCAGTAGGAACGTGCGCACACACATTCCTGTTGCACGGACTGCCACTTTTTCGGCCACGAACTTCATGCACTTACCCAAATAGATTATGCTTTTCTAGAATTGTATAAATACTTTCCTTTTCATATGCAATTACTTTTCCATTGATCCTTTAGCTATTATGTGTCCAAGATGTCCTAATTCACTGACATGTATCGCTTCTTGATAAACTTAATACAAGGATTCCTCAACGTGGTCCTACCAAAAAGAAATGGATAGAATAAATAAATGCATTATATAGAGAAATGAAAATCACAAGGGGATGATTTCTTATACTAATTCTACCAAGATACATGACTTCAAAGAAGGCATGAAATTTGGGCAATAATGTAACTCTTTTCTTAGAGTAGCAAATGCATCTCGTGTAACTATGTTTCTTTATAATTGCTAAGCAAACCAACATTTGATAGTTGATGTATTTTTTCACGACAAACACATTATTCTTTATATTATATATAGATTCAATTACTATTGTCTTGATCAATGCTTATACATCACTTTTAGGTAAAGTCACTAATTTGTTTTAGCTACAATGCAAACATTCTTAAGGCTATAAATCAAATCATCTAAGGCATAACTAGGACGATGGAAATGAAGATGCCATATGATGAATTAGATTTCCTTTAAGGTTGGAATAAATCTAATTCATTGAAGAGCTTTAGTCAAAGAACAAAGTCATACTAGACAATTGAAGTGCAGTCATACTAGACAGTTGAAGTGCATACCACAGTTTCTATAACATTATTCTATATCTTTTTTATTCCAAAAACCTCATTTTCTTTGCATGATGCAACCAAAGGTACTTTGTTATAATTGTTTTCCTCAATGAATTAATAAACATACAAAATGATACTTTGTAATTTAACCTAAGACAACTCACCACATATGTTACTATCAATCGTGAGGGTGTTTCCCTCCTCCGCGACCCCAGTCTCTCTGTGATGCCACCTTGCATCAGTTACAAGGATCAAGTCAAGAAAATTAAAAAAATATGCGTAAAATCAAATTCATGAAACATAAAAAGTTTTCATCAATGCATTATCTTACCATGAATATCTCAAGCCTCAATGGAGATTCATCGGCATATGGAGCACTAGGTTGTATACATTTCTCTGAGACAACCTCTACTGTGGTAGTCTCGGTCGATGGGGCCAATGGAAATACCGAGGGTGGGTCACGATGGACCCCCACAGGTTGTATAAGTGACTGCAACTCCCTAGGCCTGGAGAAAGGTTACCTAACAATGCCCAGGTTCTCAGGGAGTGCAATGGTACTATAGCTATCAAATCTATCCACATCCTGCATACATATTAATAAAATTGAACTATTAGTACCAACTATTAAAATTCAAAAACACAAACACAAAAAAATTGAGAATTATACAATATTTAACTCTACACATGATACCTGTGACGCAGGTGACTTTTCCATCCTAGATGGAGATTCCTCGACATCGCATAGTCCCAAATCCTATAAAAACACGAGAACATTAAAAATTTGAGGATGCCATAAAATAAATAAATGAATATGGTGAATTTATCATACGTGACAATACCTTCATGTGGGGTGCACCCAATAAACAAGTTGCCTCTACTTCCACATCAATGGTGGGGCTAGGAATTGATGCATCCATTGGTGTAGAGGGTCTATTACTAGGGTGTAAAAATTGTGGAACAACATAAATAAAATATCGATATAAATACGCATAATACAAAATAAATATAGATACACATAACGATGAAGAACATAAAAAGGGTTACACTACTTACCTCCTCTATGAAGCTATGCTGTCCACTAGGCTGTATAGGCCAATAACATGTCTGCCCGCAACTTGAGCATCTGCGAGGTTCACATGGACAAATACTATGTCCATGTGCCCTCTCCTCATTGTAATCTGTCATGCATGTTGAACCTCCAACCCCTCTATCAATGTCACTAGTCAACACCTCCTTCCTAGGTAGTGCAACAAAGCTACTGTGTTTCACTAGGCTATGATTCAATGATGAAATTGATAGCTTTACCTGTTGCAAGATCTCTGCAACAAGAGTATGTTGGGTATGGGGGTCAAGCCTTTTCCTAGGGGGATGAGGACCTAACATGGGGTCACACCTGGCATGCTCTCAGTCAAGTGAAAACCCTAGACCCACCCCTTGGAAGTCTCCAATGTTAAAGCAGTTGACATACTTACCCAAAATAAACTCATCCCATAATTTTCTTAGAAAGTATAAGGGAATCTCCCTGTTATTGTAGGGAGGTTTATCAAAAACCATATACCACCTATCCATCCAATTTTGACTAATCTAGGGATGGATGCACTAGTCAATGGAGATGCGTTTCTCGTTCAATGGTAGTTCTTATCTAGTTATAGGATCCCTAAAAATAGACAATAATTGCGGTTTTGAAATGCCTAGGTCTTTGACTTGGTTTATGTCCAATCCAATGCTTTAGTACTCATACATTCTTGCCCTATAATCATAAATAGAGGTCAATTTCCATTGGGCACTTGCAATGGACTTCACAATGATGTTCAAATAAGTGGCCAAGGAGACTTTTCTAGGCTCTCTAGTGTCCCTTAATTGTTCCTCAAGGGTTCTTAATATAACAAACCCCTCATCAATTTGAGTGTTTACATTGGGTGGTTGTGGTGGGTTGGGGTCTTAATCTTCTTGGTTTTCTTTTGAGCGGTTTTCATTGTCTCGGGGTTCCATTTTATTATATATGTTGCAATTTAAAATCCTTGGCATCTAAATTAGGTTGGTTTTTTAATTAAATACAAATTTACATTTTTTTTTTTAATTTAGATTCTTGAAAGCAAAAAACTAAATTGGGTTAAAAAAAAGATAAATCAAACATACCTAGACATGGTGGCAAGATCCTTCCTCCCTAGCTCCTCTATAGCTCCTCTATTCTCTCAATAAGAGTAGAAATGCCAGCGTAGTTTGTGCACAATGACCACAAATCATGCTCGCAGACTCTTTAAAAACTCAATCAGTAGGAATGCACACACATTCTTTGTGCACAATGACCACAAATTGTATGCGCGTTCTTTGTGCACAATGATCACAAATCATGCTCGCAGACTCTTTAAAAACTCTATCAATAGGAATGTGTGCACGTTCCTAAGAACACACATGCGTTCTTGCCACTAAACCTACGTGGAAAACCTCGTGGAGGTTCGACCACCTACAAACATAAAGGTTTAGGAACGCATGTGCGTTCCTAAGAACACACACACATTCCTGCTGCATGGCTTGCCACTTTTTCGGCCACAAACTTCATGCACTTACTCAAATAGATTATGCTTTTCTAGAATTGTATTGATACTTTCCTTTTCATATGCAATTGATATTTTTCCATTGATCCTTTAGCTATTATGTGTCCAAGATGTCCTCATTCATTAACATGTATCGCTTCTTGATAAACATAATACAAGCATTCCTCAATGAGGTCCTACCAAAAAGAAATGGATAGAATAAAAAAATGCATTATATAGAGAAATGAAAATCACAAGGGGATGATTTCTTATAACAATTCTACCAAGATACATGACTTCAAAGAAGGCATGAAATTTGGGCAATAACAACTCTTTTCTTAGAGTAGCAAATGCATCTCTTGCAACTATGTTTCTTTATAATTGCTAAGAAAACCAACATTTGATAGTTAATGTAATTGTTCACAACAAACACATTATTCTTTAGATTAGATATAGATTCAACTACTATTGTCTTGATCAATGTTTATACATCACTTTTAGGTAAAGTCACTGATTTGTTTTAGCTACAATGAAAACATTTTTAAGGCTATAAATCAAATCATCTAAGGCATAACTAGGACAATGGAAATGAAGATGTTATATGATAAATTAGATTTCCTTTAAAGTTGGAATAAATCTAAGTTATTGAAGAGCTTTAGTCAAAGAATAAAGAGTCATAATAGACACTTGAAGTGCACTCATACTATACAGTTGAAGTGCATACCACACTTTCTATAACATTATTCTATATCTTTTTTATTCCAAAAACTTCGTATGCTTTGCCTGATGCAACCAAAAGTACAATATTTTCAGCTATAATAGTAATTTACTATTAAAGTCCATATGATAATTTCTACAACATCGTTAGTATTTATGGAAACCATTCTAAACTTTTTATATCATGGAAAGAAAAAATGGATATACTATTAAGATCAAAACTATAATTACTATAATAAAAAAAACTTGCATCTATATAATAGTGGAAAGAAAAATAAAGTTTACAACAAAGGTCATTGTTGCTCACCTCTCTATTAATGCGATATAATTTGACAAGAAGTCATGTTCAATATAGTGAAAGCTAAGAGCACAACTATTTACTTGCACATTGACTCACACCTTCAACGTAGGACAACTTAGGAAACCATGCCAAGGGAAAATAACCATAAATGATGTGGAATCATTTCCCATTTGTACATATGCATACAAAAAATTTAACATTTTAATTTCAAAAGTTTTATATTCTATGTATGATGTAACAAAAGTTACAATATTAATATTTTTTTTTTGGATTTTTTACGGATTCATCGTAATAATGTACAATTGAAATTTATATAATAATATTTTAGAGTGTAAAATTTGAAGAAAAGTTAAAAATTTAAATTTTTTTTATTAATCCCCTATAATATAATAGATCCGAATTTCATAAATCCGAGATTAAAATTAATATGTACTAGTAATCAATTATGAATATACTACTATGTTTAATGTGAAAACGGAGTGGATATCTCGAAACAATATCATGTTGAACTTAACTAAACGCTCTATATTTATTTATGCGAAAAAAAGCAGTGGGCATGAACGTTCTATATTTATCCATGCGAAAAAAACGCAGTGGGCTCTGTGGGACAGTCTGAAATGGAGTTACTTCAGTGCACGAAGTGCGGTGTGAGGAGGAAAAGGATTAAAATTTATTTAAAACGGAATCTTTTAAGGTAATCAA
>SNQJ01S0092790.1:8728-32391 GCA_010110895.2 Picea sitchensis | reverse complement strand
TAATTATCCTACTTATGACAAGGAATTGTATGCATTGGTTCAAAGTGTTAAAAAATGGAAGCATTATTTGTTGGGAAAAGAAACCATTATTCACATCGATCATCAACCTTTGCAATACTTACAATCACAGACAAATCTACAGCAAGCTAGGCACTTCAAATGGATGGGTTTTCTTCAACAGTTTCATTTGGTTATCAGGTATAAGAAGGGCATTTTTAACAAAGTTGCTGATATGCTTTCAAGGACTATTATTAGTGCTTCAGTTATTCTTAAGCAGAGTCCTATAATGCATGAAAGTTATGCGGAGCAATATGCTTTAGATACTAACTTTAAGGAAGTGTATGAAACTTTGTGCCACTCTAACCATGTTGAAGAATTGGATTATCATGTGCATAATAATCTCTTGTATCATCTTGGCGAGTTGTGTATTCCACAGGGGGAAAGAATCAACATCATAAGGGAAGCGCATTCTTCTCTTATTGGTGGTCATTTTGGTGTAGGCAAGACAGTGGCTAATTTGCAAAGATACTGCTACTGGCCTAAGATCAATGAAAGTGTTTCGCGATATGTTCGAGGATGTTCGTTGTGTGCTACAAGTAAACCTAGCAATTGAAAGTTGGGTTTGTACACTCCACGTTCAGTTCCTTCCCGTCCTTGAGAAAGTATCTCCATGGATTTTGTTGGTGGTTGCCTATGTCCAAGACAAGGTCATGGTTATCTCTTTATGTTGTGGTTGATCGATTTAGCGAAATGTGTATCTTGATGCCTTGTACTAGCGGTGCTGTGAGAACAGCGCGGTGTTCTTTTCAAAATGTTTGGGTACATTTTGGATTGCTAAGTCCATTATTTTTTATCGGGATTCTCGATTTATTTGGAAGTTTTTGGTCAAGTTTATGGGCACTCATGGACACTAAAATTAAAAAAGAACACATCTTTTCATCCTGAGACGGATGGTCGAATGATTGGTAAATCGATACGATTGGTGCATCTTCACCCGTGCCCAATGCAGCACCGAGCATCCTAAACTTTGGGATGAACATTTACACCATTCGACTTCATCGCATTGTCGAGCTGAGCACTCTTCGACTCAAGCGTCGCCATTTGAAGCATGTTTGGCTATTTGCCCAAGTCACTGCTAGATTTTATCTTTGGGAAAGATATTGTTGTTGATGGTCAATATGACATTGATAGAGGAAATAAGTTCATTGAACAAATTCGATTGATACATCGGTGGTACAAGAGCAATTGGAAAAGAGTTAGGCCAATTACAAAGCGAGACATGACAAAATAAAGTGTTGATCACAGTTTCAAGTTGGAGATGAAGTTTTGGCTTTACATCAGTGAGGAGAGGCAAGGAGAAGGTAAAAGTTGAAACCAATTGATATGGTCCTTTCAAGATTGTCGACAAGATTAGTAACAATGATTTTCGTTTAGATTTACCTCTATAGGATGTATTGAGTTGTTAATGTTGAGAATTTGAAGTTGTATGGAGCCTCCATTGTTGTGAGGGAGGATCGCGAACTTCGAATTGAGAAAATGTGGATTATTTGCGAGTTGGTCTTAAAGGTTTTAAATCAAAGCAAGGCCAAGTGGATTGAGGTTGGAAAGGGTGAGGGAACTATACCATAATATTCACATAGACTGAAAAATATAGTCTTTTGGAGGTCCAAAAAAAATTCCAATGGGGAGGTGTGATGGGGATCAATTTGCTCAAAATTTCCAAAGTGCTGCAGTCTGACGAAACTAGTACCGTGCGTCCATCACCGATCTTCCCCTGATTCGGCGGTATATTTACTTTGTCAAAGCGAGGAGCTCGGTATTATGGAGAGATATGTTTGTTAGATCAAGTCAAAGCAGGCAAAATTTTGGTCTTGGTATCACCGGTCCGTCTGATCAGTGGCGATTCCTGATTCCGGCGGTATATTTACTTTGTCAAACGGGCTCCGTATGGAGAAGATATCGCGTTTTGTTCGTCAAGTCAAACAGGCAAAAATTTTGGTGCTGACTGTACAGTCCGTACAGTCTGACGTGGCAGGACCGTACAGACCGTACGGATGATGTGGCAACATCTAGTTGGTTGACAGTTGTCGAATCAGGAAGTGACACGTGTCCTTTGGTGGCAAATGGTATGAGGACACGTGGCCCAATCCGTGGGTGCCACGTGTCACTCGTTGTTTGGGTAGTGGTTATTATTGTTGTTTGTAAAATGTATGGAGTCCGTGGGGTTCGACCCCCGGACCTCCCCACCGCACAAACACTTATACAAACTCCAATAACCAATCGGGCTACCGCTCATACCTTGATATATATATGTTTTGGGTTATATTTAAATCCGCTTGTTGGTATAGTTGGGGCCGCGACCGGGTCGGGCCTAGCCCAGCCCTTGGTCGCGCGCTTTTCATATATATGTGACCACAGGTATATACATTGGCACGCGCGCGTTTTGTAATATGGTTTCAACGGTTGTAATATGGTTCCAACAGTTGTAATATGGTTCCAACGGTTATATGGACGGAGCCCCATTTATTTTAGCGCGCGGTTCTATGACCCATACGCCCAGGTGCCTAGGCGGTTAGGGGATGGCGTGCCTTTAACCGTCCTATGGTTTGCACCGTTGGCGTGGTTTCACCCAGTGTTGGGTTTTCACGCTTTAAATTGCGTGTGAGCCAGGTTCAAACAACAAAGGGTGCATTTTGTAGATGCAGAGACAGCAAGCTTGAAGAGGGAGACTTCCAGGAGGCCTAACTTCTTCGTTTTTCGACCGATTGAGGTGTCGAAAGAGCCCAGACAGGGGTTTTGGGATGCTTTAAGCCATTGGAGCAGTCGGTTTGTCAGTTTGAGCATTTTAAGACATGTTTTTGAGCACTTTGAGCAATTAATAATAATGATCCATTGGAAGATGGACCAAGAGATGTAGCCCAAGAGAGGGGTGAACTCCTTTATCAAATTGCTATGTTTATGTGCTTATGTTCAATGATTATGCTGTTGTCTATATGTAAATTTTCATAAGTAATCCTTTAATTTATGTGTTCCAAACTGATCCATTTGCTTTAAACACATAACATTTACTTGCGATAATTCTCAAGTTTTTCAAGTCTTCTTCATTTTTAGATCAAGTAGAGTTGGAGAAAAAAGCTAACACAACAACATAATTGTTTGACAAAACAACACAGTTGTGGAAAACGTTGGAGGAAGACAAACGAGTCCAACAATGGGACTAGGAAGAAGGAAAAATAAGAACACCTATCCAGGACCTCAAGTAGAGGCAGAGAATGATGAGTATCAATGAGCACCTCAAGGGGACACAAGACCTGAAGAAGCTGCAAGTAGAACTGATAGTAGCACAGACGCAAAAGCAAGAGAGACAGGCGCAGATGGAATCTCTTCAAGACCAAGTTGCACAACTCATCACGCAATTGGAGGAGGAGAAGAAGAACATGGCTAAGACACAGTCGGAATGAACAACCATGGTCTAGGAGGATATCACAACGCAAAATCTAGAAGCGCTCACAGAAAAGGTCGTGCAAGTACAAATACGAAGAAGGGAACTTGCGGACAAGTTCCACAGTCTAGCAGAGATTGTCAAGCGAACGCACAGTTCCTAGGTGGCTCGGGATGAGCCACATGTCAGTGTTGGAGGCATGTTGGGCGCAGACCCATTTTGTGGAAAAGAATAATTTTGGATAATAAAGCACAAAGAAGGAAAAGACAGCTGGCAGGAAAAGTAGCACGTGCAAGGTAAACACGCATGCAAAGAAGGAAAGAATGCAAGACACGAATGAAAGAAGACCTAACCATGTCAAAGAACAAAGTCAAAAAGCTTTAGTCAAAGAACAAAGTCATACTAGACAGTTGAAGTGCAGTCATACTATATAGTTGAAATGCATACTACACTTTCTATAACATTATTCTATATATTTGTGACAAGGCAAAGCATAGGCACGCTTCGCAGTATCTTGTGGACAGATCTCTCCAACACTGGGCCAAGCTGTAGATATGCTCTGTCAAAAAAAAGGCGCAACACCTTCCTCTGCAACAAAAAGATTGGAACTATTCGCGGCTTTATAGAGAACATTTTGGAGAATGGCCCTAATAGTAATTGTGAACTCTGGTTGACTATTTTCCACATGGTTGCAAGCAACAACGCCTTTTTCAATCTCACTATAATCTCCATAAAAACTATGATTGTGGTAACGTAAGAAGCATTCGTCTAGCAGAATGGATGCAGAAGTTTCATAGCATCCTTCACCAGGAGTGCCGGATGTAATCCTAGTCTTTGCATTTGCCACGCATTGTTTGCAATCAGAGGAATTTAAATCTCCCATGCATTGGGAAAGCCCATAAACCGTACTATGGTTGTTTTTCCCCTCGTCAACGCTAGATGTATTGAATCCACTCGTAGAAACGCTCCTCACCAGGGACTCCAAAACCTAGTTTAGATTCCTTTGCAAGGCGCTACCGTTTGTATATTTGTTATTCTCGCAATACCTCCCAACGAAAGTAGTTTGTGGATCAACAGTTGAGAGGGGCATAAACATACATGCACTTACGATAAATAAGATGTTGCTCATTAATTGTTTCATCTTCATCGCCATCTCCAGAGGAGTTACTTCGACAATGGCGTTGGCAAGTTCAAGTTATAGAATTTGTATTCGACAACCCCTTCAAAGTCGTGGATGCTAAAATCATGTGTATGTAGGGTTGCTTGTGTTGTGCCACCGCATTCTCCTCTCTTCTCCATATAGATAGTGATCTAACCAAGGGAAGCAATGCCATGAGGCAGAGCGAATCAACATATGGCTCATCAATATCAACTGGCAATGGAGGATATTCATAAGCTATTTTATATAGTCTAACCATCCCATTGGAAGTAACACTCAACAAGCAAGTATCAAGCTCTACTAAATAACCTTGATTGCATTCAATGGGCCTGAACATGGATAGTTTGATAGATGTTTGTTATCTAGGTGCTTCCTATCTTGGGGATTTAGTTTGTGGCATGGCTACAACTAGAATTACTTCAAAAGGACTTTCTATTTTGGTTCAGATCCCACACTACAACTGCAGGTCTTGGGTATGACTGGTCAGCATTACAAACCAATGTCAGGGTAATAAGCGCAAGATAAAGGAACCCGAAATAGCTGAAACCATTGTTTTACCACCCGACAATAAATTTGGTTTGGAGAACCCAACCCAAATCGTTTTACCAGCAAATTACAAGCGATGGAAGATCATAACAAACGGGTGCATATTGTTGTTTCAAAATCACAATTTTCATATTTTGACCAATTCATGGTTTTTATGTTAACTGTGACAATAATTGTTCTGCAGCTCAAAGGGATTAGTGATTGGCATAGAAAAACAATGTCTGAGCGGTAAGTACAAGATAAGAGAACCTAAGATAGCTGAAACCATTGTTTTTCTCGCAGAAATACTTGGTTTGGATGACCTGACAAACATTCTAACAGTGGAGACGTGGAGAGAAATTCTTAGTCCGACAAAGAGATGAAAACTTGGTGCATTACTTCCAAAGGGAGGGAAGAATGTGGTGGAGTGTCTGGTGAATGGTTCAATGATAAAGATAATAGTATGTGGATGTATCTTTGCTTCTCTTTCAAGGAATTTCTAGAAGTGGTCAAATGAACAAGCCTACCACGAGAAAATGTGGAAATTGTTGCAGAAGGGATTAGAGAACAAGCCTACTACGGGAGAATGTTGAAATTGTTGCAGAAGGGATTAGAGGTTCCCTGCATGCAGATATCACAGTCGAGGGAGAGTGCTCGACCACCTTTCAACTTCAATATGAATATCTATGGTAAGCCTTCCTCCTAAGCTTGCCTTACTTCTGAAATCAATTTTGAAAAATATTACTTAGTTCATCTAAACATAGTGTAATATTCTGAAGACACAGATGCAAGTATCATTAACCCGAACTTACAGAGAGTAATTGGCCGCTATGGAACCTATCTTCGGTTTTTCTAGCATGCATAAAGAACTCCATCTGGTGGGCTCTCTGTTTGTGCTATGCAGGTGGGCTCTCCAACGTGTTGGGTTGACCAAGATTACGGCAAGAGAGACCACTACCTCCTCATGACGACGGAGAGAAATGTAGAATCGGAGACCATTGCCTCCTCATTACAGAAAGAGAGACCACTTCCTCCTCATTACGGCAAGAGATAGACGCAGATAAAGACCACATTTTGTGAGTTTGTGAAAAGATTTCATGGAGAGGTATCAGATTGCAAAGGAGGTATCATATTGCAAAGGAGTAGAAACACATTTGTTGGATAGTATAGGCTCCATGTAGGTTTGCATGGTGGTGTAGGTGGAAGCAACAGATCAAGTCAATAGAAAATGTGTGCTATGGTTTATGGATTGTTTAAAAAACATTAAATGTTAAGATGTAATGCTAGACCCCTTTCTAGCATTACTTGGTTTCGGAAAAATGAGTACGCAAAGTATGCTTATAAACTAAGCTATCTTTTTCGTGTGACTTGGGAAGAGGCCAAATAAGAGGTCGAACTAAAAAATTACGCTAAAGTACAACATAATGTGTGTGATTTTTGGAAAATTTTGGTTTAAAAAACTAGAACTCACTGGTTTTTGCCTCCAATTAATAAAAAAACTGAAAATAGATTACTATTAGTCCCGAGCTCAAAGGGCAGGGACTAATAAGTACATTGTATGTGTTTATTAAGTGGGTTGGTTGGGGCTAGAACATGTGTTCCGGTGCTCTACACTTGCTTAAAATTTTAATGTAGGTTTTTGCCTATATGGGGAGCTAAGGTAGGTCTCAAGGTCACACACTTAATTTTCAATTCCACTATGATAATATGAATATTATGCTTCATCAATGATGCACAACGACACAGCTCACAAACTTCCATCTACTTGGAAAGTATGATAAAAGAGAATTATGCAACTATATCGTGGGAAATATGGGGTTTTCTTTATGTAATGGGCACGATGTTGATTGTGGGAGTTCATATTAGTACTACACATTTTATACATAACATTCATTTGAACATGTATTCAAGGAATTATTTGTGTTGATGTATTTCATATAATTAGAAGAGAATAGAATAAATATGGGTTTTTCTTTATGTAATGGGCACGATGTCGATTGTGGGAGTTCATTTTAGTATTACACATTTTACACATAACATCCATTTGAACATATATTCAAGGGATTATTTATGTTGATGTATTTCCTATAATTAGAAGAGAATAATTAGAGATCTAAGGGAATGAAGGAGAGGAATATCAATATGAGTTAAGCACTTGTGTGTAAGAGTTTGACAAGAGACAATGGTCTTGTATATCTCTATTGAATCATCTTGGAGTGAATCATTGGAACGATGATGTTGGTCTTGGATTTCACCTTCAAAGAGACGAGTGACCAGATTTGGAATTGTTCCATGGGCTAAGACACTATCATGCTTCAAGATAATGTTTATAATGAGTAATATGAAACAAATATCCTCATACACCAGATAGGGTTTGTGAATAAATTTGATAGAGAAAACATTTAAAATAAGAACAACAAAAGTAGCTAAATATTGAAAATCTACATGTCTTTGCAATGGATACAAAATTTGAATGAAGATGAAGACCAAGACAATAAGAATTAGTTGTGTCATCTACAATTGATCTGGGATCCTACGAACTCTACAAAAGGATATCTTGTAATCTAACCAAGTATTGCTCATGTTGGTGGTCTACCACTGAATCCTAGAGATGCCAAAGCAACAATGTTCCTACATGATTAAACAAGTCAAGATATCAAAAATTGTAAGTAAATTTTTTAATGGCAATAGGATTTATACACAATCAATTACCATTACCATGAAAGGTTGGAAATTTCAACTCCATGTGTAGCCGATTAGTGAAATAAATGGGTCGTAGACTCTCGTAAGGTTCGATTTCCCTATCGCGGCCATGCTATCCTATTCTTGTCAAAGTCTCTTTCCCAAAGAGGAAGAAGATAACTGATAAAAAATGGAGAGATGGTGATGGGTAGTAAACAACCCCATTGGAGAGATGGAGAGGGAATTAAAGAACCCTACATAGTAACACAACAATGACCCAATCAAGAGTCGACACTCAAGAACTGAACGGAGTACAAAACCTCGCACACGGTAGTAAAAACCAAATGTCATCCTGTAAAATGGCACATGTCATTCTCAAAGAAATAGGTGTTCTCAAAGAAATAGGTGTCATGGGAGATATGTGGTAGGTTATATTAAATGTGGCCGAAGGAGGAAGAGTAATTAACATTAATTAATGATGTTCAGTAATGACTAACAACCAACATTTGACATGCAAGGAAGTTTTTTCCCTAAATATGAACCCTTCATTTATGAACACGACGAATAATATTCCATTTTTATTTAATTATTTCCATAGAAAAAGCATCTAATATTAAAAACCTATTTAATGTGTCTCTTTCCAATAGTTTTACTCCTATTGGCATAAATATTTACAACAAAATATGATAAAATCCATAATTATCTTACTATTACCGAGCTTCATATTTAGTTAATTTATATTGTTAAACTCTATTATGCTTAGATTGAGCAACACAGTTAAAAATATCCAATCTAAACACTACTATGACCATTTTCCATTTCCATTTATCTTAAGTATTGTCTACCCACACATATTATGTATTTAAAATCTAACAAGAGAAATAGTTGCAAAGCACCTAATCGAGGCCTTAGGATTATGTTTATGTTGTCTTATCATGATGATAATATATTGTCATAAATAATATAACTAATAAGTTCATTTTCAACTACTAATTTATGAAATGTTGTAAAAAAAATTTTATGTAATGTTGTGATAGATTAGGTTCATGCTCAATGGGTTAGATGTTATTTACAAGAATTTAAAAGTGATTGGTTTCCTATTGAGAATGGTTTATATATGAGTTGGTCTATGTAATATATTTGTCATCTAATCAGAACAACAATATATAATCAAAACAACAATAGAAAAAGTATCACCACCCTAATGTCTTCTAAGTTAGAAATGGTTATCATTTGTTTGAAATGTGCCTTGTTAAATGATTGATTTTGACACTAATTATTTTGGATGGTCATTACTTAAGTTAACCTATATCTATATATATATATATAAATTATAAATAAATTACTTCTAAAAAATATCCCTTTAAAAATAAATATTAGAGATTTGTTAATTTATTTATAAAAAAATTAATATAGTAAAATATAAAAAATCTAAAAAATTAAATTTTAATGTCTTAAAAAAACTTAATTTAAATCAGAAATATTAAATTAATATAATTATTTTTTTAATATATTAATTAATTATTTATTATTAAATAAATCATAAAACATTAAAAAAAAATCTGATGTTGGGCTCAAACGGTAGAATATTGTGCCTAGCAATGGCCACCGAAAACTAAATTAAATACATAATGTGAGATAAATATGTATGAAATTTTGGCAAAGTCATGGAACCAATGATAACATCTTTTGAAGATGATGATTTTAATGTACTCATAAAAGAAAACTTTAAATTCTAATTATTTTATAAATAATAATTATTTTTTTAGATTTTTTTCCTTTCAATATATATTTTAGCAATTTGAATTATTACTATTTTATTTAGTTTAGTCATTTTATTTATTTTATTGTTGGTAAAAAAAAATTGAATATATTTATTTATTTTATAACTTTATTATTATTTATCTGGTATAAATTTTGTTTACTTAAAATATTATTGGTTTTCTATATTAAAAAATTAAATAATTTGTTTTTATTAACCACATAAAAGACTACACATAATTCATAAGTTAATATAATTAATCCTAATATTTAAAAACTCACATAATTCATAAGTTAATATAATCGATCCTAATATTTAAAAATTCAAGGAGTACATATCATTCATAAATCAATTTTAATAATTTAAAATTTTAATCAAAGGACTACACATTATTTATAAGTTAATATAATTAATTTTAACATTTTAAAGTTTACTGATTAAATATCATTTATGATGATGATGATGATGATGATTAATGTTCACTGAGACTAAGTGGTCTATGGGACCTTACGAAGGTAAGAGATTACTTCGATTTCTTTAAAATTGTATTTTTGTGCTAAAAAATTATTGAGAGAAGCGTTCCAAGATCACCCTAGTTTTGATGACTTAGGAGGTTAGGAAGGTTTGTATTGTGGTAAATATTTTTAAATTGGGATCTAATTTGGGAATACAAAGGGAAATCTAAGAGGAAGTGTTTTCCATCTTCAACCCTCTTAATGTCAAAAAGATGGTATATTATTTCATCCCACAGTATTTTTGGAATTTTCCAAAGCCTAATTGTAGCTCATGAGAGTTTGTCCAATGCCCAGTTTCTCTATGCAAGATATAGAGAAATTCAAAAAGAATGGTTCATGGTTTTCTCTCATAAATGAACAAGATTCTACAAAGTTCATACAATATATTTATCCATAATTAAAATTTGAAATTCTCATAATGTTAAATGTGAAATTGATTAAGTGGAATAAATTTTATGAATGATCATGATTGTGCAGAGCTCGCTACTCTAGATTGAGTCAAGGAGTAAACGTATTATTGAATTTTTTTAATAAATGAATAAATTAATTATGGACATTTCTCATAAAAAATTGTGAGTGGATGCAGGCATAGGGATCATGCTTGCAGATCCAACTCACAAAAATAAGATGTTGTTGATTAATTGTTTCATCTTCATCGCCATCTCCAGAGGAGCTACTTCGACAATGGCGTTGGCAAGTTCAAGTTATAGAATTCATTTGCAGTTTCGTATTCGACAGCCCCTTCAGAGTCGTCGCAAACTAGTCATGAATGGGCTTTCGTGGCATCCTTATCAGTTGAATAGCTGAAAGGGCCAAGCCACTTTCATGTGATCCTTATCAGTTGAATAGATGAAACAACCAAGCCACGCCAAATTGGTGTATGATACTCCCTTGTCCATGTCTCCTTGTGGGACAAGGGACCCCCTCTGCCCAAAGATTTGACTGATAAAGTCTACAGGGGTATACATACCCTACTCCCTATGGATTTGTAGTTTTGTATTCGACAGCCCCTTCAGAGTCATCGCAAAGTAGTCGTGACTGTTCTTTCGTGGAAATGGCGCTGTGTTGAACAACTTTAACGCACAGCCACAAACTCGTGTCTGTGAACGCCGAAACGTTTTGGTTGGCCCAGAAAATGAAACGCTAATCACTCAGACTTCTCAATAAGCCAGCTATCATATTAAATTTTATTTATTTATTTATTTTTATTTATTTTAACGAAAACGATTATGTTGCATTAAGCGGCTTTTTGACCAGCCAAAATCAGAAAGTTACAAATCTGGAGAATATTGGTGACCTCTAACAGTGCTGCCAACCTTCTTGTGAACGTCTTGGGGGACCAATCCCCTCTGCTCCTTAAGCTAATTCGAGAATATGACAAAGGATGCATACATGAGTAAATTCTCACAAATTGTGAACATAGCAAAAGACAGAAGCAAAGCATTATATCAAGGGGGCTGAACTTTTCCCCTTAATATAGGGGTCCAGCTTTTTCTGAGAACCTAACGAAATGTTGGAGGCCGCCTCCTTCTTCCTGAATGATAGGGTCCAGTCTTTCGAACCTAATCTAAACGTTGAGGCCTTTCTCTCCGCCACAAGGCTTATTGGTCTCAGCCTCTGCGAGGGGTGGATGACTCCAATTGTCTCTCGATTCAAAGTCTCCAAGAGCTAGAGGACTGGGAAGCAATCTGTCTCGCCAAGTGCAGGGCTCCGGGTCCACGTCTTAATTCCTCACGCCACTGAATGGAGGGTGGACCCAGGCTTTCTTAATCGGCCAAGATCTTCCTTAGCCGCTGTTGCTTCGGTTCTAGGTTTCATCTTCCTTCAAACGCATCAAGCCGCTTTATTTTCAGATTGCCTCTCGCCAGTGGAGTGGGCCTCGGCTTGGGCTAGTGGATCCTTTCACTAATTTTCATCTTCGCCGACATTGACACGCACAAAATCATTTTCGACGGCCCTCGCCTCCTCAGTTGCCTTTTATGCATGGTCGTGGGGTTAATAAGTACACCGAGGTAATTTTAAAACTGACCGCCAGAGGTCCAAAATTCTTGATATGGACACTATTCCCTCAGTGGAGAGCTTTAATGGCTCTTAAGACCTTTCTCGTAGATTAACCCTAACACAAATGCGGCACAAACTGTCCTTTCGGTTCCACATCGTCTGCAGTAGATTTATCCAAGCTTGTTTCCTATGTCCTCCGTGATCTTGTCCTAGGATGTAAGGAGGTGTTTCTAACCCAAGCAGGGGCTGCTGTGATCTTGGCTCTGGGATTAAAGTCAAGAGTCCAGGGCGCTAAGAACAACCCTCTCGACCACATGAAATAGGGTCCAGATCTAAAGACTAGATCACGGTCTTCTTCGCTTGCTGGCCGGTAAGACAAAGAAACCCCCGCCTACTGTGAACAGAGAAACGTTTCCTTTTATCAGCAGCTTCCATCGATCGTCCATCCATGTCTCCACCGTTTTGGGGCTAGGCCATAACCCCGTAAACTTTTCGATGAGGGTCGTTTCTGCTAGAAGGAGGGCAAGATTGCAAGGCTCCTCTGGAGATAGCTCCAGAGAAGGGATCTCCTACATCTTCTTAACGAACTTAGACGAGAGAGGAGGCTTGGTTTTGGGTCCTGCCGAGCGAACTAAAGCTTTGAATGCTTCCAAACGGTCATTGCCTCTCTTGACAGTCGGATCTGGGGCCATCGTAAGGCCGTCGGCCTCCAGCATACAAGAGGACAAATCACAGCTAGTCCTGGCCGCCGAGAGGGCCGAGGCTACCTGTGCGCGCGGCTAGGGTCAACACACATGCAAAACCACGCGCTGAAACACCAGACCACGCGCTGTAACACCAATCCGCGGCTCTGAATATCCCTAGTCGGCTGTTGTAAACGAGGATCGGCACCCTTGCATTCGAAAACCAGCTCGAGGGCGGCTAGGGTTTAGGCCCTAGCCGCAGTGAGATTCTGTCTCGCTTCATTCTCCCTTTATCATATTAAATTTAAATATGATCAAGTAAAAGTAAAAAAATAAACATGTAAACTGATGTCTTTATAATAGTGAGGAAGTTAGTATTGAAATTATAACCATTGATTTATTGGGACGACTAAGAATATTCCATCAATATTTAATCTTGTCCATACAAAACTGATTAAGCACTAGAAACCTATTAAATGTGTCCATTATCAATAGGTGTACGCTTTTGGGCTTAATGACAAGTTAAGTTGTAATACTATAGTGTGAATGGGTTGAGTGGGTCTAATGGTTAAGAATATGTATTTCTTTTCGAGTTCAAATTAAGAGGGGTGAAGTATGTATACTTCTATAAACTTTATCAGTTGAATTACTGATCAGTTGAATAACACGTGGAGAGATCTTTATACCACAAACAAGGGTTCTCATAAATTATTATTATTACTAAAATTTAAAAAAAAAAAATGATTATTATTTTTCAATTAACCAATCCAAATGAATTAGCAAGATCTTAAATTTTCAACCTCATTCTTTTAGATCTTGACTTTTCAATCTCGATATCTTTTTTTAATATTTAATGATTGAAAAATGTTGTATTTCGCATTTTTATACATAATTAATAATTATGTCTTGACTTTTCAATCTCAATATCTTTTTTTAATATTTAATGATTGAAAAATGTTGTATTTGGCATTTTTATACATAATTAATAATTACAAATTAAAATAAAATATTTAATATTTAATTAAATTATTATTATTATTTAATATTTAATGATTGAAAAATGTTGTATTTTGCATTTTTATATATAATTAATAATTACAAATTAAAATAAAATATTTAATATTTAATTATATTATTATTATTTATATAGGATGTTTTTAAAATACAATAATAATTAAAAATTAATTTTTTTTTGACAAGTTAGAAAATTTTGTATAAGTTAAAAAAAAATTCATAAGTTAGAAAAAAAAAATTGATAAGTTAGAAAAAATTTCATAATCCTACTTATTTACATTACTATGTAGTTATTATGCTCCGATTTACAAAAGAATTTTTTTAAAAACATATTTTGCAACTTGCAAATGAGTTTTTAGCATCCCTCCCTGAAATCATAAAGAAGATTTTTAAGCACCAATGTGTGCAAAGAAAGCAACAATTTTTTTTGGAAAACATTGCAAATATTGCAATCAATTTCCATAAACATATTCTTTTGGATGTGGCAAAAGAAACAAAAAGTTAAAATCCAAACGAAGAAAGAAACAATGCAACTATGACAAATCCAAATGTGTCATTGGATTGCCTCACTACAACAATAGGCACAAACCTCTTCATTCAATTTTCATGCCCAAGAAAATCTATCATCTTAGGTTGACTCATTGTTCTCACTTAGATTCAAGAAAAGATTAGAAAACATTATTCTTGTGAAATTCCAAATGCCTTTTGGTATAGAGAAAAGTGTTTTTTTTTCTCCCTTATAAAGAAGGATTTGCAGAAACTCCACAAAAGGCATCTGCAAATCAAATTAGTTGTCACCTACAAAAGAAGAATTTTACAAAAAAGAGTTCGTAGAGTTACATGAAAGATTGTAGAATTTTGCAAAAAAAGAGATTGCAGAGTTACACAAAACAAAATAGAGATAAACCAAGAATGGTTATGAATTACATGCATCTAAATGATGCTTTAATGCCAATCAAATATATGTTCCCTAACCCTCTAAAGAGATGGTATTTGACAAGATAACTAATTGTAATGTTTTCAAAGTTTGATCTTAAAAGTGTATTTGGGCAAATAGGCATTGCTCCAAAAGTTTGTAGTTCTTCATGGCCAATATTAGTGGAAAATGATTTCATTTGGATTAAGGAATGCACCTTTGGAATTACATATTGTCATTATATATATTGATGATTTGTTAGAATGTTCTTATGACATAGAAGAATATAAGAAACATTTAAAAGAATTTTTTGAAAAAGTATATAGGCAAAACATTGCATTATAAAATAAGAAGCTTGATTTTGTATAGAATTTTTAGATATTATAATTTCAAGAGAACCAATTGAGTTGCAAACTCATGTATTGCAAACACTTACCAACTTTATAGATCAAATTATAAATAAAACTCAACTATAAAGGTTATTGGATTTTCCTCAATTATATTCATCGATCAAGAAATGTTTAGATACTCCAAAAAATACTTAAAAAAACAAACCTGCTCCATGGACTAAAGATATAACTAGAGATGTCTTAGAGTATAAAGCAATAAGTTCATAATTTGTCATTTTAACTCTATCAAGACCAGAACTCAAGTACTTTTACAACAACATAGTCAAAGAAAAGAGGTATGTGCTTAGAAGTAAAGTACCCATCCTCTCATAAATAAATTTATAAATTTCTTAGTAGTAAAAATTAAATTAGAAGGTTTCGAATGTTTTTGAAACCAATTCATTTTACTGTTAGCATCCACTAAACATATAAAAAGTATATTGCAAAACAAAAGATTTTTAGAACACGAAAATAATAGGTTGTTATGATGGAGTATATGGCTTGAAGGATTCTTAGAACCGGAAAATTATAGATTATTATGATGGAGTATATAGCTTGAAGGATTCTTAGAACACGAAAACTTAAAATTTAAAGAAAAAAAAAATATTCTCTAATATAAGAGTTGGAAGATTATTGATACAACAATCAAGATATTTTAGTAATTAATAATTATTTGGAAAATTATTAATATAATAATAAATATATTTTATTAATTAATAATTAAAAAAATTAAAATATATGTATAATTTTTATAGTTTTTTGAAACTAGTTTTCCTCGAATTTCTGGAGCTTGGAAACTGGTAGGGAACGTTTCCAATTGGTTGGGAACTTTTTTGGGAATTTGTGAGCTTCAACATCAAAGAAATTGGAGCTTGGGAACCAGTTTTCTAAATTGAAAGTTTTAAATTAAAATTATATTAAATTAAAATGTAAATATTTTTATTCCATTATTATAAATACATAATTTATTACAAATATTTTCATTATATTTATTCAAAATATCACTATAAAACTAAAACTAAACTACACGTAAATATTATTTCAAAAATTAATTAAATAAAAAAAATATTATTAACATTTTATAATTTTCACAATAACTTACAAACATTCAATTTAAACCAAATTCCAAAAAAATAAAAATTTCAAAACTTAAAATAAACGAAGACTCTAAATTTTATGGGGAAATCCTTGTCCATTGATTACCTTAAAAGATTCCGTTTTAAATAAATTTTAATCCTTTTCCTCCTCACACCGCACTTCGTGCACTGAAGTAACTCCATTTCAGACTGTCCCACAGAGCCCACTGCGTTTTTTTCGCATGGATAAATATAGAACGTTTATGCCCACTGCTTTTTTTCGCATGGATAACTATAGAGCGTTTAGTTAAGTTCAACATGATATTGTTTCGAGATATCCACTCCGTTTCCACATTAAACATAGTAGTATATTCATAATTGATTACTAGTACATATTAATTTTAATCTCGGATTTATGAAATTCGGATTTATTATATTACAGCGGATTAGTAAAAAAATTTAATATTTTTAACTTTTCTTCAAATTTTATACTCTAAAATATTATTATATAAATTTCAATTGTACATTATTACGATGAATCTGTAAAAAATCCCTAAAAAAAAATATTAATATTGTAATTTTTGTTACATACATATAGAATATAAAACTTTTGAAATTAAAATGTTACATTTTTGGTATGCATATGTACAAATGGGAAATGATTCCACATCATTTATGGTTATTTTCCCTTGGCATGGTTTCCACATCATTTATGGTTATTTTCCCTTGGCATGGTTTCCACATCATACGTTGAAGGTGTGAGTCAATGTGCAAGTAAATAGTTGTGCTCTTAGCTTTCACTATATTGAACATGACTTCTTGTCAAATTATATCGCACTAATAGAGAGGTGAGCAACAATGACCTTTGTTGTAAACTTTACTTTTACTTTTCTTTCCACTATTATAGATGCAAGTTTTTTTTATTATAGTAATTATAGTTTTGATCTTAATAGTATATCCATCTTTTCTTTCCATATATAAAAAGTTTAGAATGGTTTCCATAAACACTAACAATGTTATAGAAATTATCATATGGACTTTAATAGTAAATTATTGTTATAGCTGAAAATATTGTACTTTTGGTTGCATCATGCAAAGCATATGAAGTTTTTGGAATAAAAAAGATATAGAATAATGTTATAGAAAGTGTGGTATGCACTTCAACTGTATAGTATGAGTGCACTTCAAGTGTCTATTATGACTCTTTATTTTTTGACTAAAGCTTTTCAATGACTTAGATTTATTCCAACTTTAAAGGAAATCTAATTTATCATATGACATCTTCATTTCCATTGTCCTAGTTATGTCTTAGATGATTTGATTTATAGTCTTAAGAATGTTTTCATTGTAGCTAAAACAAATTAGTGATTTTACCTAAAAGTGATGTATAAACATTGATCAAGACAATAGTAGTTGAATCTATATCTAATCTAAAGAATGATGTGTTTGTTGTGAACAATTACATTAACTATCAAATGTTGGTTTTCTTAGCAATTATAAAGAAACATAGTTGCAAGAGATGCATTTGCTACTCTAAGAAAAGAGTTGTTATTGCCCAAATTTCATGCCTTCTTTGAAGTCGTGTATCTTGGTAGAATTGTTATAAGAAATCATCCCCTTGTGATTTTCATTTCTCTATATAATGCATTTCTTTATTCTATCCATTTCTTTTTGGTAGGACCTCATTGAGGAATGCTTGTATTATGTTTATCAAGAAGCGATACATGTTAATGAATGAGGACATCTTGGACACATAATATCTAAAGGATCAATGGAAAAATCTCAATTTCATATGAAAAGGAAAGTATTGATACAATTCTAGAAAAGCATAATCTATTTGGGTAAGTGCATGAAGTTCATGGCCGAAAAAGTGGCAAGCCATGCAGCAGGAATGTGTTTGTGTTCTTAGGAACGCACATGCGTTCCTAAACCTTTATGTTTGTAGGTGGTCGAACCTCCACGAGGCTTTCCACGTAGGTTTAGTGGCAAGAACTCGTGTGCGTTCTTAGGAACGTGCACAGGTTCCTACTGATAGAGTTTTTAAAGAGTCTGCGAGTATGATTTGTGATCATTGTGCACAAAGAACGCGCATGCAATTTGTGGTCATTGTGCACAAAGAATGTGTGCGCATTCCTACTGATTGAGTTTTTAAAGAGTCTACGAGCATGATTTGTGGTCATTGTGCACAAACTGCGCTCGCATTTCTACTCTTATTGAGAGAATAGAGGAGCTATAGAGGAGCTAGGGAGAAAGGATCTTGCCACCATGTCTAGGTATGTTTGATTTATCTTATTTTTAACCCAATTTAGTCATTTCCAATTTAGTTTTTTGCTTCCAAGAATCTAAATTAAAAAAAAATGGAATTTTGTATTTTAATTAAAAAATCAACCTAATTTAGATTACATGGCTTTTAAATTGCAACATATATAATAAAATGGAACCCCGAGATAATAAAAAACGCTCAGAAGAAAACCAAGAAGATCAAGACCCCAACCCACCACAACCACCCAATGTAAACACTCAAATTGATGAGGGGTTGGTTATATTAAGAACCCTTGAGGAACAATTAAGGGACACTAGAGAGCCTAACAAAGTCTCCTTGGACACTTCTTTGGACATCATTGTGAAGTCCATTGCAAGTGGCCAACGGAAATTTACCTATATTTCTGATTATAGGGAAAGAATGTAAGAGCATTAAAGCACTGTGTTGGTTACTTCTCTCTTTCTACCATTCTTGGGTTGACCCAGGTTCAGGTCTAATCTTGTTTCCAACAAAACCCTCTAAAACTATCAGCCCCACTATTAAACCAGAAGGTAGCACAATGCATAGGGTGCATTGCACAGTCTCACCCGAGATAGTTCTATGGGTGGCTACAATGCTCAAGTGCTTTCATCATAGGAATGAGTGGGGATCTGGGATTACACTTTGTGATCTTAATTTATTTACTCTAACATTCATCTATACTACACATTATGTCATTATTATTCATGCATGTAAACACAATAAGATCTAGCTAACCCATTCATTCATCCATATCTTAGCTAACCATTGATAGTAAAGAAATGACAATAATCAATCCACAGAACACATGATATATTGTGACTCACCCCCTCCTGGGCTATGTCCATAAAGATTTGGCTTCTTTTCTCTTTTATTATGGTTTCTCCAAAATTATAGCATTGTGCACCTTACAATCCTCAGTCATTTGGGTCAAGATCTACAATGAGGTGGACTAGATCACACCGGGCTCCTCAGCTTGTGATCTAACCCTTAAAATCTACCTTATTTTCTCTCTCTAGCTCAACAGGTTACAAAACAATCTCGGATTTTTCAGTCATTCTTACATTCCAACTCTTCGAACCCAGACCTAGACCTCCTAGGTACCTATTTATACTTATTTTTGGCTTATCATCCATTATCTTCTCTTACCAAAACCCTAACCCTAGCATGGTTAGGTCTTCTTGCATGTGTGTCTCTCATGTTTTCCTCCTTTGCATGCACGTTTACCTTGCACGTGTTGCTTTTCCTACCAGTTGTCTTTTCCTTCTTTGCACTTTATTATCCAAAATTATTATTTTCCACAAAATGGGTATGTGCCCAATAGGCCCCCAACACTGACATGTGGCTCATCTCGAGCGACCTAGGCACTGCACGCTCCCTTGACAATCTATGCTAGACTGTGGAACTCGTCCGTAAGTTCCCTTCCTCGTATTTGTACTTGCGCGGCCTTTTCTGTGAGTGCTTATAGATTATGCGTTGTGATCTCCTCCTGGACCATGGTTGTGCATTCCGCCTATGTCTTCGACATGTTCTTCTTCTCTTCCTCCAATTGTGCGATGAGTTGTGCAGCTTGGTCTTGAAGAGGTTCCATCTACGCATGTATCTCCTACTTTTGCGTCTGCGCTTCTATCAGTTCTACTTGCATCTTCTTCAGGTCTTCTGTCCCCTTGAGGCGCTCATTGATACTCATCGTTCTCTGCCTCTGCTTGAGGTCCTGGATAGGTGTGCTTATTTTTCCTTCTTCCTGGTCCCACTGTTGGACCCGTTCGTTTTCCTCCAACGTTGTCCACAACTAGCTGGAGTGCAACTTCTTCTTTCCTCTTCTCCCTGACCTCAAGTGGAGTTGTCGGAGTCATTCTTCCTTCAAATCCTCAATCTGTTTCCTATAGTGGTCGATGTTTTGGGCAATCATCTTGAGTTTCTCCTATGTACTTGAACTCTCAACATGCACGTTGTCTGAAAGGTGGTTGTAGACTGTTGTCACCCCCTGTTCGATTTTATCTACGCGCTCTTTCTCTCCTCTAGTCTCGAACTTCACTTGTTCAATCACGAGCTCCAAGGATTCCTTATCACCTTTCGTTTCCTGTAGTTCTACTACGTCTGTTCTCGTGCATGACTGCACCTCCTGTGCGACGCTGACTTGGAGTCTGTGCAACGCCTTTGTGGGTATTCTAGCTAATACCATGTCAACCTGTGCCAAATCTTTCAGTGGCGTCTATGTTGTAGTTTCATCCATGTGAAACATGTCATTTGTTACTCTGAATATTGGACTCGCCTGGGCAATTGTGTGAATTGTGTATTCCTTATGTGGCATAGTCCTTGTTGTCATTGTTTCTTCTCCCTCATGGAAGGATTATGTTCCCTTTTTAGACCTATGTGCGGTTTTGATTTGCTCAAGGACCTGCTTTATTCCATCCAGGTCATCTTGTATCTTCCCTCTTTGGTGCTTAGCTTCTTCGAAGGCCTCTGATGCTCGATCTTGCACCTTCTCTACCATAAGGTCGATGCCATCCTCTATGATCGTTTACTCCAACATTTGTTTATGCGCCTTTTCCTTCTTGCACGATCCTCCTTTCTGTAATATTGACTTCTTAGGTGGCCTTGCTTCCTGTGGGGTCGATGTTGAGAGGGTTCCCTGTGTTTCCGTAGCCCCCGCTACTTGTTCCTTTTGTTGTGGAGCAGTGTCCCTCTGTGCTACCGATGTATTTTTCCTCGACGCACTCCCCTTCGTCTGTTGTGCCGGCTTTTGGGTGGGTTTCCCCAGCTTTGTCGACTTCTTAGGTGCAGTGGTGTTTGCTTCTATGCTCGGTGGCACTTCTTGGGTTAGGATTGGGACCCTCCAGTCATCATGCCAGTCCTGGATGGCCATTTCTATATTGTCCTCGTTGACGCAGTACCTTGGTTGTATCCACTCCTTATGTGGGTCCCTATGCGCTTGGATCCACATGGTGTGCCTTGTTGCACAGAAATCGGTTATCTCATTGTACTGCACGACCACATCCGGGGTAATTCACCAAGTGTTGGCTATGCTTTCCTGTATTTCTACAAAATACCTGGAAAAGGTACCCATGTTTGTGCTTCTTTGCTTAGGGTCTGAGTTTCTCCCCAACAACATGTACCGTGTCGCGTGACACCAACCTATCCATTCGCAAAAGTATGAATATGGGGGCTCCCTCCACCCCATTAGCGTGATTAGCATGAGTATCCACGAGTAGTGAAACTCTTTGCCGAGGTCATGCACATATTTGCAGTCATCAAGGAATAGGTTCAGCAAGTAAGGGGCCCAAATGAGCGATGTGCCATTCACGCACAGCGCTACAGCTACGACGACCCCGGTAGGGACTTCCTCCTTGTGACACTTCCTCAACATTTTACAAGCCATGAGTTTGGTGGCCATCCATGTCGCAGTGTCATTGATCCTTTTAATAATAATGTCGCATGAGCCCCTCTTTGTCCCATATGTCCTCTTCATTTCTTCAGCCATATTCTTCTCTTTTGTTTTGTCGTTCAGGTACTGTGCGGGGTTCTCACCCATTGATGACAGTCCTATGATTAATGTTATCATCTCTAAGTCTATGGAGACAAGTTGTTCCATTCATAGGAATCCTCCATGGAGGACCGCTATCAACTGCTTGATGCAGTTTTCCACCTCTTCCCCCCTTCTAAAGTGGGGAATCTTCAACGGGTTAAGGATCCTTGTGTTTCCTAGGCCATCTTCCCATGGATTTGGTTATAGAATGGGATCTCCAAAGGGCCCTATCCCTATGCTATCTATGTAAACCTGTTGCACAAATTCATGGAATTTTCCTACGTCGACCACATCATGGTCTGAGTATTTTAGCTTCTCCACACAACCTAACAGTGTTGACATGGTTTTCACTCCTTCCAGAATGCACATGAGTACAATTTTTGCTTCAAACTACCTGTGCGGAGACTGCTCCATAGGTTGTTTGCCCTTTCGTTTCTGTTGTTGGCTTGAGGTACCCGCCTCCATCTGTGTTCTTTCTGTGTCATGTTCTAGCTGGCTAGTGATATCTTTGACCAGACCCTCCTGTTGTTGCATGGTTTCTGCTCTAGTTGTTTTGGATATTGTCTCCTTCCTTTGTGCAGTAGCTTGGCCATTTTCTTGATGGGCCCCCTTGACCATCACAGTTTCTGGTGGGTTTCCTGTGTTATGTGGAGGATGTCCCTGAGCGCTATTGGTTGGGTCGACTTCCATGGTCGATGTGGTTGGACCCTGTCATTATTCAACCACTGGTGTAGGGTCTTTGGGTTCTACAAAGGGTGAAGGAATTGTGTCGATGTCGAGGAATTCATCAGGCTGTTTAGTTTCCTACCCGACTTCTGCTACCTCCTGTGGTGCTCGGCTACTTCGGGTTTTCCTTCCTAATTGGCTCGGCGCACCCATATTTGGTGGTGCCATCGTGGGTACTGGTTAGTTTTTGTCGACTAAGCCTTCACTGGTTCACTCTGGATTATTCACCAACTCGCTTCCTCTCTGTGTGCTCTATTTCTCTGCAACTTCACGATTTCACAATGAGTCTTATGTTGCTCATGTTTCCCCTTTATATAGGAAAGTCATGAAACTTCTTGGAGAAGCTTCCACAACTTTGATTAATGTAATGGAGCTTTATGAGTACTTTTTCATTGAATTCCATAATTGTTTCCAGTCGGCGTCTTTTTTCCATAACTGTCATTTTTCAAATTTTTGCTTTTTCTGATTGTTGGTCCTTTTTGCAGTGCGTTGAGCTTTCCAAGTGCGCAGTATGTCATGTAGCTATTATGCGCATACATTTTATTTTCGTCAAGATAAGTCTATTTTGGTTGTGCGCGGTCTTTGGATGTCTAGCGCAGTAACTCTTGCACACAATAATTTTTTTTTTAACTTCTACTAGAATAGACTATCTATAGGTTCTCTTACTGCGCAGTAACTTTTTAAGTACTAAGAAGTCGATTGTCCCTATAAAATTTCAGTCGAATCCCATTGATCATTCCTCTCAGTTTTGTGCCTCCCAAATATTTCAGATGTACAGATCCCCAATCTATGACAATCTTCACTTCATATGGTCCCAACCAATGCATTTTGAATTTACCTAGATGCTGAAGAAATTTATTGTCATACACCAAGACTAGGTCGCCCTCCTTGAAACTCTTCCTCTTGATATGTCTGTCATGCCAAGATTTATCTCTTGATTTATGTACTTCTTGTTGAAATCCT
>SNQJ01S0092789.1:0-10134 GCA_010110895.2 Picea sitchensis | reverse complement strand
TGCATATCGCGAGTTCCTGTCGTGAGTTGCTTTCTTGACTCCTCCAACTCCCGATATCCGAAACTCCGAAATGGAGTCAGATCAACGGTCCACAATCTTGATGATTCGACGGTCCAGATCTTTCTTTGATCAACGACTCAGATTAAGTCGTGGTTTCGCATTTCGCGATTTCGGCATTCTTGTCGTGAGTGTTCTTGACACCTCCAACTCCTGGTATCCGAAACTCCAAAATGGAGTCAGATCAACGTATTTCGACGTTTCGCATTTCGTCGTTTCGACATTCTTGTCGTGAGTGTCCTTGACACCTCCAACTCCCAGTATCCAAAACTCCGAAATGGAGTCAGATCAACGTATTTCGGTGTTTTGCATTTCGCCGTTTCGGCATTCTTGTCGTGAGTGTCCTTGACACCTCCAACTCTCGGTATCCGAAACCCCAAAATGTCGTGGTTTCGCATTTCGCAATTTCATCATTTTTGTCGTGAGTTCGCTTCTGATCTTGCCATGCGATCATCGTTGTGCTGCTGGTCTTGATCTTTGCCATCAATGACAAACACGTATACTCTGCCTCTGTCTGAAAAACATGCCAACAAAGTGGCCATTCTTATGGGAGATATAGCATTTGGTCTTGCTCATATCTCTCTTCTTCCCAAATTGTTGTCCCTCTTCCTGACTATTACCCTTCTTGGAAGCTTTTCCTTTACCTTTCTTGGTTTTTCTAACCAAGGCCAAATTTTCATTTGCTACACCTCGTCCCTGCTTTCTAGATCTGGATTCATTACAAGTCTCTTTCTGAATGCAGTCATCCCAAAGTCTCTCCCACTTGGGAAGTTTCTCTCTGGCACAGATGCCCATAATGAATGGTTCCCAAGCCTTGGAAAACCCATTCAGAGAAACATTTACTAACTCTGCATCCAAGACTGTCTCTCTTATAGATGTGTTGTCATCCTAATACACACTTGCAAACGTGGACTAAGTCCAATCCACTTAGTGTGTCCTTGGAGGCACAATGCCTAAGTTCAAGCCCACTGTCACCTCGACTTGAACTTCTTTCGTCTAGGCTTACTCCTAGGGAAGCCAAGGGGGGTAGACCCTAGTTACTATGTGAGTTAATAGATTGATTCTAGAAGTTAATTTTACTTGTTAGAGGTTGGGGGAAACTAGCCTATATGAGAGGCAAACAATGCAAGTGCAAAACTTTCAATGCAAAGACAAGGCTTTCCCTAAGACAACTAAGACTAGTGCTTAAGGTTGGGCAAATGGGGTTAATTAAGTTTACAAAAGGTACAAAAGAATGACTTTACAAGACTTTACAATCAAACTAGATACAACAACTTATCAACAAAATGACGAATACAAAGAATTAGATGCTACAACAATGTACAACTATTAACAAATGAAATAAGCAAGCACTAGCTAGATCTAAGATTCAAGTATGGCACAATTGAACCAACTCTAAGTTGATTTTGCAGGAATTAAATGAGATAGATCTAATTGCATCCACAACAAACACAACAACTCAAAACCCAAACATTGAAGTGCCCCAAGAGAGGTGAGCAACTTCAAAGGGGCTGCCCAATAGCTCAATGCACAACTTCAAAGGAGATGAAAGAAACCACAAAAGAGCCTCCACGAGCAAATGCGCAACTCAAGAGGAATAAAATTAAAGCTCGCAAAGTGGCCTCCACGGGAAAAAGATGCACAACTCCTAAGCTCAACAATCAACCATCCACAATGCTCAATATAATTGCCTTTAAAGATAACTTGAAATGAAGGTACTTGAAAATAAAGACCATGAATCATAAAAATGCAAGTGTGAAGTTAAACCATAGGTTGCTTGTGGATAAATTTTAGAATTTAGGTTGATTAAGTGAAGTTGTATCCTAGACTAGGTGACTTCCCCAAAACTCCCACCGCTTTGGCCAAAAGGACTGATGGGTGCTCAATTAGCAAGGAAAACGAGGCCTTACCCTAGCTCCATAGGTCAATCCGGGAAACAAGGGTGCTCAACAAGGGGGACACGTAGTGCCGTGAGACCATCCCTGATCTAGCACCCCAAGACGCCTCCACAAGTTCTTTGTTTGATGGCGAAACTTGTGTTAGTTAAAGGTGTTCTAATTAAGCTAAGAAATTGATCCCCAATGAGTTTAAGATAAATTAAGTTAAGTGCTTGAAATAAAATAAATTGCAAGTGCTTGAAATGAATGTAAACAACAAATGCTTAAGGGAAATGTAAGTTACAAGTGCTTGAAGGAAATGTACATGTAAACAAACTATATCTCCATGGACTTAATGAAATGAAAAGATGTGCTTCTAAAACTTAGGATATCACATGAAACTTGAAAACTAGAAGCAAAAAGCATCAATCATCTACCTAGCCTTACGGTACTGCATGGGTGGCAAAGCCAATCCTCTTTGTAGGGTGTAGGCAAACAATAAAGAACAAAATGACTTGGAATAAAACTAAACTACTTGCAACCTCAACAAAGGCACAAGGTGGAGGACAAAGCCTACCGGTTTTGTGCCCAAGTGGGTGGAAAATAAAAGCATGTAAATAAATTGACTTGGAAAGAAAAAGATAGGTCCTAGCCACACAACCTTGCCTTATGGACAAGTGGGGCAAATCTTGAAATAAAAACAATGCTGAAATAAAATCTAAAAACTAGCCATACGATTTTGCATGGGTGGCTAGGCCAATCCACTATGCAAGGTGTAGGCAAAATAATGAAAAACTTAATTGCAGAAAATGAAATACTCGGAGAAATGCAAGCCCAAGAGACTCTCTTTGGGATTGCTTACAATGAAAGAATAGAAGAGGAGAAGTGGGTATTCAAAACCTTTACTTGGGAGGTTCTTCCTTGGTGTTTTGTGGCCCCAAATGGGCAACACCTTCTCCTTTTCTGGTCAAAACCTGCAGAAAATCAGCAAGCAAAGCTTGCTGGAAATGCTACACAATAACCAAAAAACCTTTAAAAAATTTATGTTAGTAAAAACATAAATTTTACATACAAAAATAGGCAAGTAAAATATTGATATTTGACCTATATAGGTTTCACAATTTCAGCATAATTAGGAATGAACCTATGAACAAAATTGTTCTAGCCTAAGAAGGATTGGAGAGCTTTCTTAGAAATATGCCAGGGCACTTTTCCAATTGCCTCAACTCTCTCTGTGTCTAACTTGACCCCATCTTTTGAAATTATATGACCCAAGAGTTTACCTTCTGTCTTAGAGAAGTGTCCACTTGGGAAACACTCCTTGACTTAAGGAATGACTCACCCAGTATGTCACTTTGTAAACCCTCCCATACCTAAACTTGGCAAATTGCATAGGGTCTTTAAGCACTTGTTTAATTTGATGCGGTAGTTTTTGATGTACATGCTTAGGTGGCTCTTGTATCAAAAGTGATTTTACTTGCCATGATGCTTTGACTTGAGATCTTTGGAGGGCGCACTTGTTTGTCTTTGCAGGACCTTGTTGATGGACATTTTCGAGGAACAAGCCCAACTTGGGCCTTCATTGGGGACAGTGTTATCCCCGATATCTAGGGATAACTAGGAGATCATGTCTCGAGGCCCACATGATCCCAGATATGGAGTACGAGAGCAGATTGACTTGAGCATGGCCCTTGAGGGCCCATCTATTTTTCTTCTCAGCCAGACTTGTCCTGTTAGCAGTACCAGCCTCCATCACTACCGACCTGGGCTTGCATCAGAAAAGGCTCTTGCTCCATGAGGTAATTGGTCCGAGGTATCATGGTATGTGTCATATTTGATCATTATAACCTTCTTATGTATGCATTAGATCACTTTCATTTCGGATAAGCGCTGGATCTTACACTATCCCACTTGACCACTGTTGGGGGCATTGATGGGGTAGCAGCAAGTTGGTATTCATGGGTTTTGGTTAGCCACTAGGGGTTTGCAAACCATTGTCCTCCTATCGCACACATCTCAAAACCCAGCTCATCCATCCCATTCCTAGTACGGCCACCCAGGAGGACCATCGAGGTACATCTTGTCTTGTGGGAAGAAGGGGCTAAAAGGCAGGGTAAAAGCATTTGGTAAAAAGATAAAATCCGTAAATGAAAACCTAGAGGTGCTTCGCCCGGGGGATCCCCGAAGGCAATAAAAAGTCTCTCAATAAGAAGGGACCCTAAAGAAATGATAAATAAATAAAATGCAAGACCTAACCAGAGGATGGGAGGTCATCAAGAGCGGCCCATTATGTTCATAGGTATTTAAGCGGTATGACATTGCCACTATCTGGTCGCAAACCGAGCTGATGCAACCTTGCATGGCGAAGAAGGGGTCTCATCAATTGACCTTCTCATTTACTAGCGAAGATACTGAGTGGAGTAGCAGTACAGCCATTTCTACGGCCACCAAGCCAAGGCGGTGTCCTCTTACGTCAAGGCTTGTAGTAAAAATGCAAGCCGAAAAGATAAGGCAATAGGGCTTGGAAAAATTGCATCCACATAATGGGTACAATACACCTCCTACAAAAGGAAGGCACCCACGAGCGACCTGACCACAGCAATTACGACTATGACCGGACATCCCTAAAACATATCGCGTATACATGGTTGACCCTTTGAGGAAACTTACACCATTTCTTGTGGGTATTAGCCCAATGGGTTGCCCTTTGGTTTCCTTGGCTTTGTATGGTGGATCTGTGTAATGTCTTTAGCGGAAGCTCTTAGAAGATTTATTAGGGATGTTCTTCATATATTTGATAATTTTAATGATGACATGTGATTTACATTGCTATGATATGGGGTGATAGGCCCCGAAGGCGTAGTTTTTGATAATGCGGGACCATGCGTGATGATACCGGATCGGTACACATGGGAGATGATTAGTTAGGACCTCCATGGGGATGAAGCCCATCGGTGGGCGTTAGGGAGGATGGTAGAAGCTGAGACGAGGGTTGTGACAAGCGATTGCAGGAGGAGAAGGGCGCCCTCATCAGGACACTTTAGCGGCCTATAGGGATTAGCCGCTGGATGGGCGTGGATCTTGATGAGGGCGTCACCATGGCTAGTTGGACGTTTTCTGGAGCAGGTAGCAGTGTGTGTTGGGCCTTCTAGGCACACATGGCAGGGATGCGGGAAACTTGAGGGAGACAACGTCTGGTTTATTGGATGATGTATTGCCCTAAAAGGGCCAGCAGTCTCCCAACTGAGAGAGTGATGTCTCCATTATTAGCTCATTTTGGCATTTTAGCGTGTAAAAGTGACAAATGATTAGATAATGTAATGTTAGCCTTATCGGCTATTTTGTTGACCCTATTTTGTAAATTAAAGGTCAAAGGATCATATAAATAGGGGCCGTTGCCTCTTCATTTTGACATAACATAGCTTGCTCTCTTGTGCAGAGAGTGACATTTTAGCTCTTGTTCTTGGTTTTATCTTCTCTGGGTGGCGCAACCTCTTGGGAGGATTTTTTGTAGAGTGGTTACTTTTATTCGTCTAGGTTTACAACTAGGATTTGGATTCTTGCTTCTTCATGATCTTGTAAGTGTTGTTTTCATCTAAAACTTCTTGAATGAATGGTTCTTTGATTTAACATCTTGCATTGAGTTTTATCTTGTTGTTATTTGTAATATGACCTAAGGGAGACCAGCCAACACACAAGTGGGTGGTGGCTTCATGTCCCCATAGATAAAGCTTATAACCATTTGGTCCCCGGAAGGAATTTTAGCCTAGCCATAGCTACACTATATTCTTTCTTATCTTGAGTTAGTTTAAAGCACAAATTGAAGAAAGAGTTGTCCTAGGCCTAATTTAGTTACACCTATAGGGTTTACTACTAGGGTTTGAAAAGCCTTGTATGAGTAGCACTTTTCAGCCCTAGATTTGTGTTTGTAAGCTAGCCGTTTTTGCCAAAGAAGTCTTAAGAAAGGAAGCTTTCTAGGCCTAGCTTTTAGCTACACCTAGGTAAGTCTTTCCTTCTTGGGTTTAGGGTTGGTGGCCTTTACCATATGTACCATCAAACCCCCAACTTTCTTGTCCTTAGTTTGAGTTCCTCCTAAACCATTAGTCTCACTTCAATTGACTCCATTAACTTGAAGGCACTAGTCTAGAAACTCTTCTTGAACTTGTTTATGCTTAAACTCTTTCAAAACACTCAAAAGTGAAACCCTAACTTAACCTAGCGTCTAACCCTAGGTGTTTACTAACCCTAACCCTAGGGTGGCGTCTTAGCATTGGAGCAGCTTGCTTACACTAAAACTTGTGGCTAGGTATCCTCTTGGCAGCCATATAGGTCTTGAACATTTTCATTGGCTCAAATTGCAAGACGTTCACCTTTTACTTCTCCTAACTAAAAAACTATTTTCCTGAAATTTTCAGCGTCCAACGTAATATGACCATAACGTCCAACCCCTCTCTACCCCTTTTTCAGAAGTGTAAAGGCTGTGATTTGTTTGGCATTGAAGTGTAGAGTATTTTTTATGGGCTTAGTGTGCAAACGTCCCACTTCCTTGCCTTCATAACTGACTGAACTAAGACTAACCGGTTTTATATTAGCAGAACATTATAGGTGACGTCACACTGCTTTGATCTCTTGTTTGGCTTGAACGTGTGACCTTTATCACCTTGTTGAAATAGACTTTGAGTTATGAATTGATCTCATAAGCTTGTTTGACGAAGCGTTCCACTCATTGTCTTAATTTGTGACTTAATACTAAAGCTGTTGTCATATCTATAACAGCAACAATATTGAAGGCAATGATATCATTATTTATTATGAGCGGATTTGATATTTATTGCATGGTTATATAATACAAGGATTAATTGTATGGAATGCCTTTATCTCTTATGCTTTGTTGAGAAGTGATATCAATCATTTGACTTTATTTAGCGATCATTGACTTCATCAATAGCACCTTGTTGAAATAGACTTTGAGTTATGAATTGATCTCATAAGCTTGTTTGACAAACGTTCCACTCATTGTCTTAATTTGTGACTTAATACTAAGGCTGCTGTCATATCTATAACAGCAATAATATTGAGACGCAGCAATATCATTTAATGTATGAGCAGATTTGATATTTATTGCATGGTTATATAATACAAGGATTAATTGTATACTTTGAATGCCTTTATCTCTTATGCTTTGTTGAAGAAGTGATATCAATCATTTGACTTTATTTAGCGATCATTGACTTCATCAATAAATTGCATTTGATCATTTGCTCATATATATTAGAAGATAGTCATTAATATCTTGAAGTACTAACCACTATAGCATATATTCTAGTTATTTGTCTTGTCTCGCAAACAGGTGCCATTCAGTGGAAGACTTTTCTCTTGACTATCTCATACTTGGCAGTAATCTGTGAAAGGGTTTCTTTGACTTTGATCCATTATACTTTTAGCCCTTCATAAACCCAGATTGCTTAGGGACGTCTCCCTTGGACTAGCCATCCTAAATAGAAAGAGCTCCCCATCGAGGTGACAGTGGGTGGGGAAGCTCCTGTTACGCCGGTTTTAAGCCTTGACTCAAGCTGCCTAAACCCTTCCTACAAACCGTGCGATAACAGGCAGGAATCCTGTTATCGCGCAATTTGTACTTGTCCAAAAGGGAAAGGCTAATGGAGGGCAAATTGGCGTAACAGGAGGTTGTCCTATCACTGTCACCTTAATAAGACACCTCTTTCTATTTAGGGGTGAAGCCCAGGGGAAGGTGCCCTGGGGGTTTGAGAAGGCAAAGGTTGAGGTATCAAGAAAAGTTATCCCCACTCACAAGTTACATCGATGAGATAGTCCCAAAGGTTTAACAAATGAAGCAATGATATGCTTAAGTGTACCTTCCCAGAATAAAGCAACAAGAAAACACTATTTTTTTGCTTAAGTGAAGCCCAGGGGAAGGTGACCCGGGGGTTTGAGAAGGCAAAGGTTGAGGTATCAAGAAAAGTTATCCCCACTCACAAGTTACATCGATCAAATAGTCCCAAAGGTTTAACAAATGAAGCAATGATATGCTTAAGTGTACCTTCCCAGAATAAAGCAACAAGAAAACACTATTTTTTGCAAGTACAATTAATGTTAGTGCTTCATAAAAAACCTTGGACTTGTCAATGAAAGCAATAAGTTGATATAAGATGAAGCAAACATAAATTTTATAACAAAAATGTATATATGATGATGGCTTCACAATCAATTCCTTAAATAAGCTTCAAAATGACCCAAAATGATAATCTAACAATAGCAATAGGCTAGCACTTGTCAGAAGCTAATGAGGCAATGTAAAAATCAACTTTAGTGATTGCTTTTAAGTGCTTTTACGACTGTAATAATCGGATGTAGCTTACTTTTGTAACAACAACAAGAATGTTAGTAGATTAGTCTAATCTAGGGTTAGTAGATGTTAGCAAATAGCTTGAGGTATAAGACTTAAGGGTTGTTCTCATCAATCAATCAAGTATAGGGTCTAGATCAGTGTCTTTAGGGCTAATGGAGTCACTTTTTTGCAGCAACAATCTTGAAGGAATCAAATGATAATGTGTGAACTAAGGACAAGAGGGATGATGGTTGAGGTGTTGGTAACCCAATGCCTCAATCAACAAAACCTACAAGGAAAACAGCTACTAGAAAGTAGGTAACCCTTGCCCCTAGCGGTTTTCCTTCTTCTTTAGCTCAAGCTTGAAGTAAACAAAGGCTTGATGAAACAAATGATACTAGAGTGCTACAATGGTAGTGTTTACCACCTATTTCAACTAGGGGGTCAACCCCAACCTTGAAGATATGCACCCGATGGTGCTACCAAGGTGAAGACTTGTTGGTTCTATAAGGCAGTTTTGGCCCTCGACACTTCTTTTTGTAATTGGAATTTCTGCTCCCCTGCGTGGGATAATAATGTAATGGGTCCTGCATGGATCATAGTTTAGGTCAATTTCCTAGGACTTTATCATTAGAGAAGTCCTTTCATCGAGTGTTTTTTTTCCTCGGGTTATAAATTTGGCCTAACCAGCCTTATTAATTTCCCTTGAGTTTTTCACTCCCACAATAATCCTCCAAAGTGGTGAAAGGCGTTTTAATGGTCGATCCCTATGGTAGCTAGTGTCTAGGAATATTGTAAATGACCATGCTAGACATCTCCTAGAGTCTTGTGGAATTCCGTCGAGTCTAAAGTATTTTTTTTTTAATTTTTTAAAATTACCTAGTTAATGGTAATTTTAATTAATTTTTGATAAAAAAATGTAAAAACTAGGTCCTTGGGATTTTGATACGGGTGCATTTTCTCAAAAGAAATGGAATGAGACCCCCTACACCCTTGGACCAAGTTTCAACTCAATTGGACAAGTTTTTCTAGGTGTTTGTCCATGAGGAGTCTGGGGATTTAATTGCTTGATTTGACATAGTCAAAATGTCAAGTTTTTGTAATATTAGCAAAATGGTTAGAGAAAAGATGGGAGATGATGCCTAGACCCATTCCTAAGCTACCCAAACCCTTTGCTAACCTTAATCCACCCCTTCCACTTAGCCATCACTTAATAAAGTTGTTCCCCCTAGGGAAGTTGCGCCCCTCCTTGAGGAAGAAACCATAGAAAATATAAAAAAATAAAGGTGGGGCCTCCTCTCTCCCTAAGAAGTACGCCCCCCTCCTTGAGATGCTCAATATTGCTCGAGGATTGACACTTGGAAAGCATCCAAGAGGGGTAACTCTTGCTTCCTGTTATCGCACAGTTTGTAGTTAAGGTAAAAGACGGATGAAAGGAGGTCAAACTGGCGTAACTGAACCAATCCCACCACTGTCACCTCAATGGGATGGATTTTTTTTTTTAGGGAGGTAAGGCCCAGGGGAGACGTCCCCGGTGACCTGGGGTTTTGAGAAGGAAAAGGCTTATGGCTAAGTAATATTATTCCCCCTCACAAGACACCATCGATCAGAAAGTCCGGCTTAATAGCCAATAAAGATAAGAGTAACCAGAAGTGTACCTGTCCGAGACAAGGCAACAAAGACACTGTACATGTGAAAGCTTACTTGTTGGTTAGTACTTCATATAATCAATGACTTTCTGATAATAAGCAATTGAGCAATAATATTGATGAAGTAAATCAATGTTTAAACAATAGCTAATGAGTACACAATGTCACTTCACAATAAATGCTAATGACAATCAATGTAACA
>SNQJ01S0092786.1:0-32391 GCA_010110895.2 Picea sitchensis | reverse complement strand
ATTCAAAAGGTGTATTAATACTTTTAAATCAATTATTAAAACTAAACATTAATATATAAAAAAAATATTCGTGGCATTAGCTGGTAGCCTTTAAGGTCGGGCTTCTGGCATGAGGCCCACGTGCCCGGCCTCGGCTCTCAGTACCAAAAACCTAAGCTCTTCCTTAACCCTAATGCTCCTTCACTTCCGCCTCTTTCCTCTGTTGCCTCTCGCCTCTTTCCTCCACTCTTGGCGCTGGTGTTGGTCTGGTTGTTAGTGATCAAGACAGTCCTTCAAAGCCTCACAATTTAGTAATAAGATCCCGAGCCATTGCCAGGTAAGTATCCACTAACCATACTGTGGCTTGAATATAGAGATGAATAAGAACCACCGCCAATATCAACCCCACTGGACAAATAATCATTGGCATAGCTTGAATATGTTCCAACAGCTTCACTGCCCAATCTTCCCTGCTCATAGAAGCAACAACCCTTAGTGCAGGTCCAATTCCCATTAATAAAGACTAGAACTTTCAGACAATGGTCTCATCTTTCCTGCGTGATTCCTGTGCCTGCTTGGCCTTGGATTTCACTGTACTCAACCCTTCTATAGCCTAATCACATTCTTTCGGTGATGCTTCTTTCTTTTTATATTTTAAAGTCTGCTCTCCATTGTGATATTTCCGACTATCATAGTAGGTTGACTCGCTGTTGCATTGGATGAAGCATTTGTGGACTGAGATATCCATCTTATCTCCGCATATAATCCTAATTGTGGCCTACCATATTTCTGAACATCTGTGTCTCATCTCAGAAGGATTCTCGTAGCCGAAGGAAGCGAAGATGAAGGCCACACACCTATTTCTCGAGGAGCCCATTAGGATGATCTCTATATTGGAGCCATCCAAGTCTGTAAGTAGTTCAATAAAACCCTAAGATTCAACTTATAAAGTCCTCTTTCATTTTTGATCTCATAGATCCTGAGGCTTGAGCTGATAGGTTCGTCCAAATTCAGGTTTGAATCATAGTCAGACAACATGCCGCTGAATAACTGAATTTATTTGACTTCAAAGTGATAGAAGGCGGACATGTCTTTAAATAGCTTTAAGCTGTATAAATTATTGCGCCAGATGCCTTGAATTTTTTATGGGTACATTAATATCGACGAATATATGCAAAATACATTTAAATCAGCGTTATAATGTGTGGAATGAGTAATCAAGTACAATGTTGTTTTTTTTTTAGTCTTACAAAACTAATGAAACTTATTCGTTGCAATTTGTTAAATTAAAATAATTTATTGACGTCAACGATTTTTGGTTATCGGTTGTTTCATATTCCACCAAGGTCCCACTCTTCAAAAACACGTTCTGCCTCTTTTGGTTTGTCTGGTCTGTACGAGAAGACTGTTTTATACCGTTGGGGCAACTGCAGGTCTTTTGGTGAATTTGATAGAATATATATCTTAAGTTGATCCAAATCCCTAAAAACATTTTTTGTCCCTCTTGGTCTGTCTAGTCCATGTCAGTGGAGTGTTTCATAGGGTTAGGGCCAATTGACATATCAAATTTAGTGGAATAGATACCTTCACCTATATCATCTCAGTTGAAGTGGATCTTTTGAGTATTGTAAGTTAGCAACATTTCATCGCAATACTTCCAAAATAGGGAAAAATACACTTGCCACAATTATAACAGAAAGCATCTTGGAGTTTTGACACCGCTTGCTGACTCGGAGAGCCTAGTCAGCTTGTAACTTGTTAGTAGTACTCACAGCATTATAAAGAAGTCTGTTTCTATGAGTCAAACTGATTCTGAATAACTTTTGTGCTTTCTCCTATTTCTTAAAGTGCCTGCCGATCTACTTTCAATTGTTTATAGTTCATTATATAAAGTCTGTTAAGTTAGTTAGGCTGTGGTCTAGTGGTAAAAGAAATGGAGCACTCACTTTGGACAGAGCTAGATTTGATACCTGGTCTCTTCTCTTCGGCACTGTAGTCTTCCAGAGTCCCAAGAGTGGCATGCTTCAAGATGGAACCAATCAAGGGCATTGTTGACTGAATATTTCAGTAGAAAACAAGTGTGTTCACATAGATTGACTTAGCCATTGACTAAATATGTTGCAAAAGAGAGGGGGCATAGGGTTTAGACATATTCATGGAAGGAACTTAGGAAAATTGACGTAACACATGGTAATCTGGATTTAAAAAAAAACCGGTGGATTTGTATCCATATCTATTTCCAATGCAACTTAGACAATAATACATAGTGGTTCAATTTCACGAGATGCCCTTTAATGAGAATATACTTTTTAGATACTGGCCTCTACATTTTTTCCCTTCATACCAAAAAGAAACGATAAGAGGTTACTTTTCATAATAAGGCAATGGGTATAATTCGATTTTGATTTTGTAGATTGTTTGATTAGAACTAGCAGTATCTGAAAGTGAAGTGTTTCCTTGAACCTTCTAATTGAAAAGTTATTCCAAGGAACACTCTAATGTGACCCTTGTTCGTCCTTTCCCCATATATTTGTTCATCAAAATGATAGAACAAACTGTTGATAAAATGGGACCTTCCCATTCACTTTATTGATGGTTTTTACCCTGTAACAACCCTAGTAGCTTTGTTGATACTTTGGTAAATTTGATTTTACATTTTCAATTCATATTGTTTATTTATATTTAGATTTGTTTATCTATTATCAAAATAATAGTGCATTTGGTTTGCAGGTTAGGTGGGACTGGAGCTAGAGCTTGGAGCTGGGAACTTGGCCCATAGGCCCAGATTTCAAACTAAGACGCTCTAATACCAATTGTAGTGGCCATATTAATTTAACATCCAGTAATTCTACAACAATATAGTAACTTCTACTAGATTTACGAAAATTCAATAATTCCTTTCTATTTTAGCACATACGCATGTAAATTTAACAATGAATATTAAAATTTTATAACATAATAAAAAACAAATACATAATTTTAAATACCTGGGTCTGATGCTAACCCTCTGTTTGTCTGCTTGCCTTGTTGACCGCTACTGCACTATGTAAACACTACGCAAACCTACTATCCTCCCTGCCAACTAGGACAACTACCTAGCTCCAGGATATCATATGGATATCCTGGCCCCCGTGCCCAAAACCTCCAACAAACCAGTGCCCCTGTACTAAACCTTCCCACTCCCGAACTCAACTCTCCTCCCTGCACTCCAAGAGAAACCTCCAAGAAATCCTCCCGTAGAATGATCCCCCTTTCGTAGACCTCCTTCCCCTCCATATCCTTCCTTCACCGCCTCATGCATTTACTTCCTTACCCACCCATTTATTACCTTATCCCCTCATAATTAATTTCTTATCCCTTTATATTCAATGTCTTATCCCTTCCCGTGTACGTAAGTATTTAACAAATTAACTTATAATTTATTATTCCTATTAATTTAATACCCATGTCAATAAATGTAACATGTAATTAAATAATCAATTAATTAATCAAATTGCAACCATTAATTAATTAATAATTATTTAATTAGTATCATTATACCAATCTGGTTTAATTAATACCATATTAAGACTTGTTAATCCCCTAATTAATTTTTACTTAATAACCCTTAAACATTTATTCAACTAGGGTTGTTACAACAAGGAACGGCACCTTAGTACTCAAATTGGAGACTACAACATGGAATATGTGGTCCTCGACATGGGATCAGAAGTAAATGTTATGATGAAGCAGACTTGGGCACTAATGGGAATACCTAGATTGATTTACTCTTGTATTAGGCTCAGGATGGCTAATCAGCAGGCGGTAAGCCCCTTTGGAAGACTAGAGCATGTCCCCGTGGACCTCGACGGAGTGAGGACATTTGTATATTTTGAAGTGATTGAGATTGTTGATGATAGTTTTCCTTATCCTGCACTATTGGGAATTGATTGGGCTTTCAACAACTTGACTGTTGTTGACCTAAAAAAGAGAAGAATGACATTTGAAGGTAATGACCTTAAGATCATTGCACCTCTTGATCCATATGAAGGTCACAGATACACAGAACCTATAAGGGAATAAGATCGCACCTATGAACTACAGAACATCTATAAACTAACAACAAGATTACATTAATCCTACGACAGATGGAAATCTAAGTTGGTGAAGTGAAAGTGCATGCTCATCAGACTCAGAAGAAGCATTGTAAAATTGGTAGAATAGAATGTATGAAGTCTCTATGCGGAGGTGTCCCAGATTGACCAAGGCAGTTCGTCGGATTGACATAGAAGTAAGTAATATTCCTACATTTGATGGCTTGAATCATTTAGAGACATTTTTAGTTGAATTTGAGAAAATTGTACGAGTACAACAGAGATTGTTGGCACTGGATGAAGCCTTGAAAGAAACACCATCTAGATGATGGGTAACACATAAAAATAACATCGTGGAGTGGGTACAATGTCACACCTTATTGAGAGTGCACTTATCAAACCACGTTGAAGGATGCGAAGTTCGATACACAGGTCAGAGTTGTCCTAATGACCATGTGTGAAGTTATGAGGAAGCTTGGAGTAGTATTCCTAAATAACAGTGGGTACATAAGTTCATTAGTACCTTAGATACTACGGTTATCAATGGGTACCTTCAAGCAGAATTGGGCTTAGTCACTACAGATTGGTATGGTATGACCCAGAACTTTATAGCTACATTCCTATTTGAAATTCAATACCCCACAATAGATTAGGATTTACAAACTATAAGACAGAAGGTCCTTGAGGAAGTATCTAACCCCCCTTTTGAACAAGAAGAAGATGAATGGACTGCACCTCTTCATCAGTTACAGGGTTGCTATAATATTAATGTTGATGAGGACGATGACCCTAGAGATGTAAACATTTTGGAAACTAAGGGACAAAGAGACATAGAAGGGTCGGGGAATGAATTATCTTTTGTAGTGAATCTTATTAAACTTAAGAAAGTTAACATTGGAATAGAGCAAGCACCTAATATGGAAAACGTTGGAGACTATTGGGATGATGCTACTATTATCAAGATCATGGAACTATTGCATGAATATCATGACTTGTTTCCAACCAAGTTCATAGACATGAAGGGCATAAAAGGTCCCATGGGAGAAATGAAGATCCATTTGAGAGCAGATGCAAGACCTATCAAGCAGAGGCCTTACAGACTAAATCCCAAGTACAAGTAAAAAGTTAAGATTGAATTGGATAGAATGTTGGAAACATGAATCATAGAACTAGTTGAATAATCTGAATGGATTAGCCCTATGATGGTCCAGGATAAGAAGTCAAGAGAAATCAGAATCTCTGTAGATCTAAGGAAGTTGAATGATGCATGTTTACCTGATCCATTTCCTACACCTTTTATTGACGAAGTTCTAGACAATGTAGGAGGACAGGAAGTCTACTCATTCACTGATGGATTTTCAGGTGATCACCAAATTAGAATTGCTAAAGAGGATAGACATAAGACTACATTTGCAACAGAATGTGGTTTTTTTCAATACACTATGATGCCTTTTGGCTTGAAGAATGCACCAACCATCTTCTCCAGGGTGGTGGTCGAAGAATTTAAGGAAATTTTACACAAGTTCTTGGAGGCATATTTTGATGATTGGACTGTCCTTAGCCTACTAAAAAATCATATTGAATGTCTGAGATTAATGTTAGATAAGTGTAGGAAATGTCAGATTGCCTTGAATTTAAAAAAGTGTATTTTATTTTCACCCTTTGGAGTGTTTCTAGGACACATTGTGTGTAAGCAGGGGTTGTTAGTAGATCCTTCCAAGATTCCTATCATTGTTGATCTACCTCCTCCCACTTCAGTTAGACTGTTGCGGACTGCACTAGGACACACTGGATATTATAGGAAGTTTATTAAGGGTTATGTATAGATAACAACACCCATGGAGAAGCTATTAAAGAAGGACAATAAGTTCCAATGGACAGAAGAATGCTAGCATAGCTTTGACACACTAAAGCAGAAAACGGTCACTATGTATATCTTGATTTTTCCATATTGGAGTAAGGAGTTCAATGTTCATGTCGATGCTTTTTCCATTGCACTAGGATCCATCTTATCACAACCAGGAGTGAGAGATATCAACCACCCTATAGCCTTTTCTAGCAGGAGTATTTCTACAGCTGAAAATAATTATACTATGACTAAATGAGAAGGCTTGGCTATGGTATATGAGCTACATAAGTTTAGACACTATTTGTTGGGAGGACATTTTAAGATGTTCATTGATCATTCTGCATTGAAGTACTTAGTCAAAAATCCAATGTTGGGGGGAAGAATATGCAGATGGCTACTATTATTCCAGGAGTATGACTTTGAGATTGTGGTCAAGCCTGAAAGAATGAATAAAGGACATGATCACTTATCCAAGTTAGGACATGGAAAGGATCCTACCAGTCTGGACGATAAAGTACCAGATGCACATTTGTTGGCCATCAGAAAAGTTGATGATCACTTCACTGAGATAGTTCAGTTTTTGTCCACAAGAATGGCACCTCGTGAGTATATAGTTATTCAGAAGAAACAGTTGGTAGTCCGTGATGTCGAATTTAAACTTATAGATGGACAATTATATAAGATGGGACCAGATGAGATCTTGAGGAGATGTCTTATGGAGGCAGAAATACCATTGATTCTTGGAGAAGCACATGAAGGCGTCGTAGGAGGACATTATGCAGGGAAAGCAACAATGCAGAAGTTTCTCAGAGATTGCCTCTGGTGGCCTACTATACATAAGGATGCTAAGGAATACTATAGAGTCTGTGATGTATGTCAAAGAGTAGGTAAGCCTTCTAGACAGGATGAGATGCCTTGGGCACCACAATTAACATTACAAGCATTCGAGAAATGGGCTATTGACTTTGTGGGACTAATCAACCCACTAGGAAAGCGCACAGGAGCTAGATACATTATCACTGCTATAGAGTATTTGACCAGATGGGAAGAAGCAAGAGAAGTTAAGGACTATAGTGAAGTTACAGTTGCACATTTCATCTTTGAGGATATCATAACTATATTTGGATGCCTAAAGATCCTTATGAGTGATCAAGGCACACAATTCATCAACAAAACTATTGAAGCCTTGACTCATGAATTCAAAGTTCACCATCGGAAGAGCACTTTGTACCACCCACATGCGAATGGTATAGTCGAAGCCTTCAATAATATTTTGGAGACAACACTAACTAATATTTGCAGTGTCAACAGGGATGATTGGAATTTGAGAATTCCAGTAGTGTTAAGAGCTTATAGAACTACTTGTAAAAAGTTAACCATCCAGACTCCCTTTAAGTTAGTATATGGCTTGGAAGCAATGGTACCTATGGAATATTTGGTTCCTAGCTTAAGAATTGCAGCATTCACAGGTATGGACGACACCAGTGTTGTTCAAGATAGGCTCACGTAGTTGCTAGAACTGTAGGAAGACAAGTTCATTGCAGGATTTCATCAGCAAGTACAAAAAGAATGTGAAAAGGCTTACCTTGATAGACATATCAAGAGGAGAGCATTCAAACAAGGAGATTTGGTACTTTTGTACGACAACAAGTTCATGAAACACCCAGGAAAGTTCAGGACACATTGGCTCAGACCATTCGAAGTTTCCTATGTAACAGAAGGTGGAGATTCACAGTTGAAGACACTTAAGGGAGAATGGAAAGATGGTTTAGTGAATGGGATCTGATTGAAGTTGTACTATGACAACCAGTTTCCTCGCAGCTCTTAGTAAAAGCAAAGGAAGAAGGGTATAGGTACTAGGTGCAATTGAAATTGGGTACCAAACAAAGAAAAGACAGTCTGCACAAGATAGGGAGGAACTGAACAAAAAACACAGGCTGATCCGCACAGTTTACAGTCGAAGTAGTACACAAGGTTCAATCTTACAGTGACTTGGGACAAATCACAGGTGAGTGTTGGGGACTTGTTGGCCCTTGTTTATGTATTAAGGAAGAAATAAAATATTAACAAATAATAAAGACAAAGTACGAACTACGCAGGAAGCACGCAAATCGATGAAGGGTCGAAGTGGTCGAAGAAGCAGAAAAGAAGGAGTGAAGTAAAGGAAAAGTGAGTCGTTAAAGGAGAAGATCAAGGAAGACAAAGCAGCAAGGAAGAATAATCATGGATAGGTAAGCAAGTGGAAGAAGACACTAATAGGTGCTTTGGAGCACCTCGCAGAGGAGAAGGAAGGACAGGTTGGTGAATCCCTTAAAATACGGGTCATGTGGATCCAGGGTTTTGGTGCCTAGGGTTTTTGACCTAATGTTTTGGTACATAGGGTTGTCTAATAGTCATGAAATGTATAAAAAGAGGTCTAGAAGAGTTGAGAGGGGTTGTTTTTCATTGGTTGTTGTTGGCAGTAAGCAATATTTAGAGATAGAAGTGCTTGTATTATGGATGTTCAGTTGGGTGCGAAGATCAACCTTGTAGTTGGGTGCGCAGGGAGGGGAGAAAGAGAGAAAGAGAGAGAGAGAAGATATGCAACTAAGTGCACAGATAGACTATATGTTTTCATATAATATATCAAGAAATGCAGTTATGTGGATGTATCCCTAGGGAGAGGGTGAACCATGTACATTGTGTTGTTATTTGTGGTTGATGTTGTTTTATTTTCTATCTGTATATTGTTAAAGAATCTCTAGGTTGTATTGCATTGTAACTTTGGAATTACTTTGCATCCCCTCTGGTTGTAGACACATGTGTCCTGCAACCCCCCTATTTCTACTTCGGGTGAGACTTCATCTGCTTCGCAGGTGTTTCCAAAAGGGCTAGTAGTTAGGGTTTGTTGGTGCTCTGTTAGAGTTGAACCCTGGGTCTACCCTTATGCCAAAAGTTTTTTTTTTAGCATTAATCTATTTTGAATGTGAATTGATGTATGCACTTCTTGTGTCCAAAATATATCTATCAATTTGGAATCAATTATCATTGTTCGAGACATTTCTTGTACTATCTTGTTCTTTCTTTCAACAACTCCATTTTGTTGAGGTGTCCTAGCAATAGAGAATTGTCTTTTCATTCCATTCATGCTACATTATTCCATAAATTCCTTTGAAGTGAACTCTCCATTATCAGATCTCAAGTTTTTTATTTTTGAATCGATTTCATTTTCAACCATTTCCTTGTAGACCTTGAAGTTTTCAAAAGATTCTAACTTATTCGTCAGAAATAAAATTGAATTCATTGTTTTATAATAATCAACTAATAACATAAAGTATTTCTCGCCTTTTAAACTATTTGTTGTAGTTGGTCCAACTAGATCAGTATGCACAATTTCTAGTGGTCTTGTCATTGAATATTCTTTTGATTTAAACCCGGTCTTTGTTTTATTTCCTTGTTGACAATGCTTGCATAAGGTGTTGGTTGGTTTTGTGATTTGGGGCATTTCTCTAACTTCTTCCCTTTTTTTGACTTTGAAAAGGTTATCAAAATGTATCTGACCCATTCTTTTGTGCCATAGCCAACTTTCATCTTCCTTTCCTAGGAAACACTTTTCATTTCTAATTTCACTTAATACATATATGTTCCTTGAAGTTCTTGCATATGTTGCAATCAATTTTCCTAAACCTTCTTTTCTATCTTGCACTTTTGTGATTGAAAGTAATTTTATGACCTTGGTCACACATTTGACTCACACTTAGAATATTATGTTTCATATATTCTACTAGTAGAACATTTTCTTCCTTGGTATTCTTGTTCCCAATTCGGACAATGCCTTTTCCAATGATTTTAGTTGAATCATCATTTCCGAAGGAGACTGATCCATCTCTTTCCTTTCTTAATGTAAGAAACATGTCTCTATGAGCATCCATTGTCAACATACCAACCACATTTCTTCTGCTTAGCTTGTAGAGTGAGTGTGCATTCTTCATTACTATATTGATTATGCTTTCTTTTACATGTCCTTTTATGAGGTTCTTGTCTATGATTGTTTTTGTTCTATTGTGGTTCTCTAGGAGGGAGTGTCATTCTGCAATATTTGGCCATGTGTACAAAGTTGTTACATTTGTAGCATTCCACTTCAGTGCTCAAAGATTCAAACTTGTTGTAACTTCTTATCTGTGTTTCACTAGGCCTTCTTGGATAACCCTTTTGTGTATGACTTTCAAAGTTGTTTATGTTCATGTTGTTAGCTCTATAATTCACAACTTTATGTCCAAATTATTACATGCATAACATCAACCAAAAAATATATTTTGATATCTAGGAGTTGAAGATCTTCTGAAAGGATGGATTATTCTAGAGAGTGAACTTGTAGAGAGTGCTCTACATAGAATATTTGTTGTGTGGATCTGAAAATTGTACACAAAATACTACAGACTGTACTCTAACCAAAAAAATTGGTCTTACTAAATTTGGATATGTTATGAAGAAGTTATGATGGTTTTACCTGAACCACTTGTTTTAGACTAGTTTCAAGACTAGCCACAAACCCTATTTTCCACGGAGTATAACTCCAAAAATACAACACCCATAAGTTGAAATTAGTACCACAACTACTTGGAAAATTTTCCTCAATGGCCTCCCAATTTCACGGTCTGAATCATTCTAGAAAAAGAATTATTGCGAAAATTGTGAGATAACCTGTAAATAACATACCTTAGAAAGAATCATCAAAATAATTTATCTTCCCTTGAATTTTGACCTTCTTTACTTCATCTTCCCTCTGAAATTCAGATTAGATATCCTTTGGTTGCATCAGTCACCTATATATATTCAATATGCTCAAGTGTGATTGAAATGAGATAGACTTGCCTCTTATTTATAATTCCATGTAGCTTCCTTAGAAGCATCTTCTATACCCCTTTGTCCATATAGCCACTTTGTCCACATAGTCATGACTATGTCCAAATTTTCCCAATTTTCCACGTTTCCATATATCCAATAGCCACTTGAATACTTAACCCATTTTTCTCATTTTAGGGTTAACCTTCCTATAACCACTTTCCATAATTAGAAAGTTCTCCATTTACTTTATTATTTAAATAATCCTCCTTGAGTTTGTCACTTCACTTTATTATTTAAATAATCATTTTTTACTTTGTCACTTCACTCTATTATTTAAATAATCCTTTTTGACTTTGTCACTTCACTTTATTATTTAAATAATCTTCTTTTACTTTGTCACGTCACTTTATTATTTAAATAATTTTTTCGTTGCAAGCACTTTGACTTCTTTGACCTTTTGGGGCTTCAAGACAACAAATGAGGGTCCTCCAACTTCGTAAGGCCATAACTCTCAAACCATGAGGAGTTATGTGACATTCCACTTACCACCAGAAATGGCATGACATGTACTATCCATATAAAATATCCTTACCTGCAAATATATCAAAACTCATACCATTATACATCAAACAAACTTGGGTCCATTACCCAAACCTTTGTGCTACCGGAATTTGCTACCGGACTTTCTTCAAGGGTTGAAATCAATGAAAACCAACCCAATTAATAAAAAATAATGGTCTTGTAATTAGGGAGAATGTTTCTATCCCCATTTTTTAAAATAAGAACAATGGGTCTTTGCGGCTAGGGTTTAGGGAAACCCTCCTTTCTTGGATGCCTAATTGAAGAGATTGTGTATATGAAGGATGAGGATAGGCCATCTGGTTTTAAAATGCTTAGCTTGGTAGCCTTCGATGTCCTTAGCTTTCCCATTTGCAAGCCACTTAACCCCGAACTCGATGTCATGCAAAGAAAAAATTTCATCCTCTATAGGGACAATAGGAATGGTTTCCATGGCATTAAGGAACTCGTGAAGACTTCTAAGGTAGGAATTTAAGTCCCTTAAGGGAATCATATTATTTTCTTTAGTATTGCAAAAAATAATTTCCATCAAGAACTTCTTAGGATCCAGCTTAGATACTTGTGAAAGATGATCTTGCCTTCTATTGATATAGTACATTTTTTTTTCATTTAATTATGGATCTGTATGTATTGAACTTATAGAGTTTTAAGGACTCATTAGAATAATACCTAATGTCTTTCCTATAAATTTTACATTCTTTATCCTACAAAAGGTTGGTCATTCTATTATTGTTTTTATAGGACACCTCGAAAGAGAAATTGTTAATCGAAGTGGAAAGGGTAGTTGTAAAATTATGATAGAGGTCCTCAATGTTGTCCTTATAAGTTAGGAGATGTAGTTCACTATTTCAATATTTTAAGAAAAGGTGAACTTTACTTTTGTCAAAGTGCAATTTCCTTTGATTATCATAATTCTCTTCAATGGTTCCCTTGTGTATGGAATAGTTTAGAGTTAGGGTTAAAGGTTTGAGATCAAAGTCAGGTTCATGGCCATTTAAAAGATTAAATGTTATTATTTTGTTGGAAACGGGATATCAAATATCACATAATCTACAAAACTACTACCTAGCCCATGAATACAAGTCATATGGTTGGAGTTCGACCACTTCATTACTCCATTGAAAGTCATTATATCTTGAGAGCTACAAAGATTGACCAACTCAATACCAAATAAATTATCAATTAGGTGTTCAGAACTTCTTTTGTAGCTATTAGATAAAACAAGGTCCTCATTTATCCATAAGGGATTATGGTTGGAATCATTGTTTAAAAGAGTATATTGGTTAGTTCCAGTCTTAACATTAAAGTCTTCAAGTAGGAGGATATTACCTTCATTTTTCAAACTATAAATAGCTTGTTCTAAATTAGTATAGGGACAATTGCTATCTATATTGTTTTTCTTATAAAAAGTAGAATTATTAGGTGCAAAATAGTAAATTGCTATACACATCTTCTTAGCAAATTGGTGTCTAAAATTTCTATCCAAATGTATTGATTGAGAGGGTGGATCTTATGAAGTTGAATGTGAGGAGAAATTATCTTTCTAATATAACAATTTATGCCTCCTATCCCTCTATGATGCCACTTTTTTTTCGAACCCAACCACAAGACAAATCCTTCTATCTTAGGGACCTTATACAACTCATGATCCCAAGTTTCAACTAGACAAATAATATTAATATCACTTGGGATCCAAATTATCATAGGACCTTTGAGCCATGGAAAGACATGATAGTTCCAAAAAAGGATCCCTAGTGTCCCAAATTCATATTTATTATTATTCTTATGGTCTATGTCCCTAACAGTAGCTTTTTTATTTTCAATTATTTCTCATTTTCCTTCTTTCCTGGATTTTTTTACCTTTTGAACTTCCTTTCTTAATTCAGCTTGGTATTCAGGAATGAGGTCTTTAGGAATGAGGTCTTCATTTATAAATATTCCCAACCCATTTTAAGCTTCTATTAGGTAAGTTGTTTCAATTTGTGATTTATTTTTTAATTCTTATTTTAATATCGCTAGCGTATCCTCCTTTGTTCTTTTATTCCAAAAATTATGAGATTCAAGGCTCATTAATTACACTCATGGTTCTATTAGCTTATTGATTTCCTCTTTGATGGTTTTGATATCCAATTTTTTTTCTAGATTACCGATGGTCAAATAGTTGGTTAGTTTTTCTTCTAGCTCTTTAATTCTATCTTTCAAGTTGTGATTTTCTTCAACCTCTCTTTCTTGGGTTTTTTTTTTTTTTTTCCATTTCTTGAATCCTATCCTCCATTGTCTATAATTGAATCTTGAACCCTAACAATCTATCTTCTATTTGAGTTTGAATGGTATCTATGAAGAGTTTAATTTTTTTATAAGCATTGCCTTTAGCTTTATTTGGAGATTTAGGTCTCTTTATCCACTCCTTAAGTTTATTTGACTTTTGACATCCTTTTTTTCTATCTTTTCTAATAATTATATATATATATATATATATATATATATATGAGATACAAAAGTAGTTTAGTGAATTGCATTTTGGAGATTCCTACATTTATCAACTCCCTTTCCCTAAAGTATTTTAATATATCATATTTTGGAGTTATTTTAATAAATTATATTTTTAATTTGAGTTATGGAAAATAACGTCTCAACCAATTTGCCTTGGAATTATACATTGAAATTTGAAGGACAGAGATCCAATAGCATGAAGAAGTTGTGTGACTTATGTCAACATGATCAGAAAACATTAGGTGTGAAGATCTAAGCTTACAATCACGACACATTTTGAAAAAGGTGCAATTGGTTTTCAATCAATCTTAGAGAAAAGAGAGGCAGATGTCAATGTGACAAATTGACAAAGACAAAAGATTCTCTTATTTTTTGTAAGTATAAACGTATTCTTGTTGACCAAATTTTGGGCAACAAATGAACAATGACAAAATATTCCCCTCAGTTTTTCCAAGTATAAACATCTCATGCTCATATAGAAGATTTTGGGCACAAATTTTCTTCCATATGGTGAACATATATGTATATTTTTCTGATATTAAATAAATATTAACGAGGAATGAATTATTTTGCATCTTCATGCTACCAGGACAAAGTTCAGTTATAAAAATAATCGATTTTTATTTTTATTTTTGAGAGATTATTGTCATAAACGCAAACATGGATCAAACAATTCGATACAGATGCATATTTGTAAGTGCATATTGTTGGAAATTGTGATTACAAGTCGGTGAGATCTTCACGTCTCCGTCGATTTGTATGATAGTCAAAATCTGTTAGTACCTGAAATGCCAGTCAGACAGTGTGACAGTCTACAAGTGAAAATTCACACATCTACTCAAAAGTCATTCGGCAAACATGAGAACTATAAATGAAGTTGGACTCTATCTTCTCGAATTAAATTAAATGGTTGAAGAGTTAGTCGTATTTATGGTAGTGTTTAATGTTGAGTTAGTCTTAACTTCTATAGGAAAGCATACCCTTTGTTTATATAAATCTGAGTCCCTTAGTTAGAATAGAGAGAGAGCAATAGATAATAGATGTTGAACAGAAACGATTGATGCAAAGAAGAAGAAAAAAGGTAGAGAGAACCAACAGTAGCTGAAGAATTGACAAGAAGAATTATTAGAGCCGAAGCTCATTTTTGTCATTGTATTCTATAAAGAGGGCGCACTATGTCGAAGATCATTAATATAAAGTATTTTTTGTTTTTGATAATATTCTGTATTAATTCTGAGTTTACGTGCTAAGCATAGCATCATTTTATTATGCATTTGTAAATCATTTTATTAAGTGTGTGTATTCACAGCGTGTAGTAAACTGAGCAGTTTGTGCACTACAAAATGGTCTTAAGAACTATGTAGCGTAGCCTGTTTTGTGCGTAGTATTTTAAACTGCGTTGCGTATAGTATACTGCGTGCACCTCATCACCCCTTCAAATTGGTATCAGAGCAGGTTCTATCAGAACAAGTTTGTGAGAGCGGAAACTTTTTTGAAAGTGAAATATGTCTACTACCTCAAATCTGCAACCTCACACTTTTACAGGCAAGAATTATGAGATGTGGTCCTTGACCATGAAGGCTTTTTTTTGAGGTCAAGATGTATAGAAAATGTTTGAGAATGGTTATGTGAAACCAATAGATCAGGATGCATATAATTCCCTCACACAAGCTGAGAAAGATGTATTGAAAGATCAAAGAAAGAAGGATGTAAAGGCGTTGTGTTATATACATCAAGCCATGCATGAGAGCATACTTCCAATATTTGCATCAGAAAAACAAGCCAAGGAAGCATGGGACATATTAAAAAACATTTATCAAGGTATGGATAAAATAAGGACATCAAAACTTCAGATTCTTAGAAGAGATTTTGAAACTATGTCAATGAAAGAATCAAACACAATAGATTCATTCTATACACACGTCATTGGACTGATAAATCAGATTAACTCTCATGGTGAAACCATAGATGATAGAAAATTTGTTGAGAAAGTGCTTAGGAGTCTTCCTCCTAACTTTGATACTCTTTTTGTAACTCTAGAAGAAGGCAAAAACCTGAGTCAGTTAAGCCTAGATGAATTGCAAGCTTCCCTCATCAATCATGAGCATAGATTGAACAGGTCGAATATGTCATTAGAAAATGCATTTTCAACATAGTCATCCATAATCCATGGAAGAGGAAGGGGAAGAGCTAACTCTATAAGTAGAGGAAGAATTTCCCACAGAAGTGGATACAGTTGCGATCCTAGAAATATTGGTGGAAGAGGTCAAAAGCCAAGTACCAGTCAGTCAACATGTCAAAGAACTGACAAATCAAATATTCAATGTCATTACTATAAAAAGTACGGACATTATGCATATCAGTGCAGAAAAAGACAATATAATCAGAACAATCAAATTCAAGATCAGTCACACAACACAAATAACCAAAATCACCCTATGTTTATGGCGCGCATTGTAGTTGTGCCTACCGTAGAAGAAATGCCTAATATAGTGTCACTAGTTGAATACAATATTGCTCAAGAAATCCCATGTGACATATGGTATTTAGATTCAGGCTGCAGTAACCACATGATAGGAAACATATAACTATTTTCTAGTTTGGATGAGTCAGTCTAGACCAAGGTTACACTTGGAACATACACCCAAGTCATTGTTTTAGGAAAAGGCAGTATAAACATTTTAACCAGACAAGAAGAAAATAGAGTTATGTATGATGTATATTATGTTTCTTGTTTGAAGAATAATCTGATGAGTACAGGACAACTGTTACAAAAAGAATACAGAATCTACATGGAAAATAATCACTATGTGATTATGGATAAATGCCCAAGCAATCTACTTATTGCAAAAATCCATATGACAAGTAACAGAATGTTCCTATTGACACTAAATCCAGTAAAGAAGAAGAACACAACTCAAACTGCTGACAAAATAAAAAGAACGCAGTTAGATACTACATTTACAGCAAAAAGTGTGCGCAGTACTAATGAAGAAAATAGTGTGTGCAGTATCAAGAAAGGAGAAAATGGCACAGAAATGAAGGCATCATTCCAATATGAAACATAGGATGACTCCTGGCTATTGAATTTAAGATTTGTACATTTGAATTTTGAAGGTATGAAGCTACTATACACAAAGGATATGGTAAAATTCTTACCATTGATTGAAAAAACAGAAAGGATATGTGAAGGCTACATTTTTGGAAAGCAGCACAGAGAATCATTTTGAGATGGCAAGTCTTATAGAGAAAACTATCCACTGGAAATAATACATTCTAGCATCTGTGGTCCAATGAAAACTTCGTCTATAGGAGGCAATACTTATTTTCTAACATTCACTGATGATTTCTCAAGAAAGACATGGATTTATTTCCTAAAGCATAAATCTGACGCATTGGGTTGTTTTCAACAGTTTAAATCAGTTGCGGAAAAACATAGTGGTTATTACATCAAGTGTCTAAGAACATATAGAGGAGGATAATACATGTGAAGAGAATTTCAAAACTTTTTTAAAGTTCATGGCATCTACAAGAAATTTACCGCGCGATACACACCATGGTAGAACAATGTCGTAGAGAGAAAGAATAGAACCATCATGGAAATGGCATGCAATATGTTGACAAACAAACATTTTTCAAATGAGTATTGGGTTGAGTCAGTAGAAACTGCAGTATACATCTTGAACAGATGTCCGACAAAGAGTGTGAAGAGTAGAATTCCTCAGGGAGCATGGACAGGATCAAAGCATAATGTGGCACACTTAGGATTTTTTTGTTGCGTCGCATAGTACATGTTCCAGATGAACTCAGAAGGAAGCTGAAAAATAAAGGACAGAAATGTATATTTGTTGGGTATTCTGAAGAGACAAAAGGATACAAGTTGTATGACCCTGTCGCAAGAAAAGTCATAATCAGTTGCGATGTTCAGTTCATAAAGAATAAAGCATGGGATGGAACCATAGAAAAGGCAATGAAAATATTGACGCAATGGAGCATAATGATACAGAAGATGAAGTGGTGCAAACGCCATGTATAGGAAAGCACAGAGTCTCGTCTACACATGGCATTGCAATGCAAATTACCACGCAGAATACTCCAGTAAGATCATAAAGTGCACAGTCTACCGCTAGAGAGAAGCAAACACCAACAAACAGTCTAAGTACTTCTACATCTCCAAATCCAACATTAGAAAGTTTGTTACCAAGAAAGACAAGAAGTATGCGTGACATCTATAATGAAGATGCAACAAATTATTTTTCAGTTTTTTCTTTGTTTTCACAAATAGATTATCCATTAACTTTTGAAGAAGTTGTCAAAGAAGATGTATGGGAACAAGCCATGGATGAAGAAATCAGATGCATAGAAAGAAATCAAACATGGAAATTGGTAGATGTACCTGATGATAAGGATGTCATAAGTGTCAAGTGGATTTATAAAACCAAGCAAGATGCAGAAGGAAAAGTCCAGAAGTACAAGGCAAGATTAGTTGTGAGAGGCTTTACACAACAACCTGGAATTGATTTTAATGAAACATTTGCATCAGTTTCACGCATGGACACAATCAGAACAGTGTTAGCAATTATCGCGCAATACAAATGGCCAGTTTATCAGATGGATGTAAAGTCAACATTCTTGAATGGAAATTTAGAAGAAGCAGTATACATGGAACAACCACAAGATTATGAGGTTCCAGGACATATAGATTGTAAGGAAGTTCTCCCTACAAACAAATATCCTTTTTTTAGTGGAATAAAATATGCATCATGGAGTATAATAATGAAGACATATTTGATGGCCCTTGGGTTTGGTATCTGGGAATTAGTCACAACAGGTTATAGAGATGAAGTTGGGAAGGATTCAAGTTAACATAATGAAAAAGAAATATATGCCATCTAGAGTGGTCTATCAGATTATAATATTGCCAACGTACTGTAGTGTACATCAACTAAACATATTTGGAACAAGATACAAAACATTTATAAAGAGAGATCGAGTGAATTTTCCAACTATGAATCAGAGACAGAAGAAGAACAATTTGTGAGAAATCTAAAAGGAGGACCTAGAAAATACAAAGAAAGGGAAGCTAGTGATGATGAAGAAGAATCTCTCTTCATAACCATGGAAACAAAACCTATTGATGAAGAAAATGAAGATAATCAGATAGAAAACAAATATTTTGAGGAATTTAATCTTGACAAAAAACTCATTAGTGCCTTAGAAGAAATAGACAGACTCAGAGGAAAAAATATAAAGCAAAGGGAGAAATTTCCTAAACATGAAAATAAGGATCATGATATTGAAGAAACAAAAAAGAGAGTTATCATCCCAAAGACGCAACTAGAAGAGGAAAAAAGGAGATAAGAAGTGGTGAGAAGTCACTTGAAAGAAAAAGAAGAAAATTGTGAGAAGCTAGAAGCTGAAATAGTTTCCTTAAGAAATGAACTAGAGAAAACTATTGATTAGTTGAATAAAAGCTTGAAGTTTGAAAAGAGTACTAAAATATAAGATAATATTCTCATTTTCCAAAGGTCACCATTCATCAGGACAGATCTTGGCTATGACTAAAAACAAAAGAACCCTGAGGGAGATGCAAGCACTAAGGTCACAAAGCCATCAAAAAAATAAAATGAAGAAAATACGAAAAGCTATGCCAATATTCTCAAAGTCTCCATTAACAATGAATGTAGCAGCAGGAAAATAAATGATGACCAGTAGGAATATGATTCTTCTCACAAGAATGAGTTAAGAGGAGTTATTCCACCAAGAAGACCTTACAAAACCCAATACCAAAATCTCTTCCTTGGCTATTGTTTTTTTTGCAATAATTTTGATCATAAAGCAATAGATTGTAGAGCTTATGCAAGAAGTGATCATGTGAGAGATAGAAATCAAGGTTTTTATAAGACCTTGAAGAATAATTATGTGAGAAAAAAACAAGAAGTTATCATGGGTTTGCTAACAAAAACTACAATTCACTTGCTCCTCTACTTGATTATGATATTGAATATTATAAGTGCGATAACTATGGGCATAGCCTTTGACTGTAGAAGCAATATAATAAAGTCTCCTAAAAATAACACAGAAGAAGATGTTCTTACCAAGGATAGATAAGAATACACAAGGGTGTGGAAAATGAATCAAGAAGAACCAAAGGAGGAATGTGGACTTGAAGTGTATGTTAAAAATAAAGGAATCCAATGGTACATTGATAGTGGATGTCCAAAACACATGATAGGGGATCGAAATAAATTTCCCATTCTAAAGGTAGAAAAAGGAAGTAGCATTACCTTTGGTGATAATGTTTTTCCAAAGATAGTTGGAAAATGTATCGTTAGTATTGATAATGGAAAGACTAAAAAATAGAATGTTTTGTATGTTGAAGGGTTAAAGCACAATATTATAAGTGCTAGTCAAATGTGTGATCAAGGTTAAAACCTCACATTTCATTATAAAGGATGTGAGATAAGGAAAGTAAGTTCAGGAATATTAGTGGAAAATGCAAACAGAAACCCAAGCAATGTATATGTTCTCAATGAATTCAAAGGAGATAAATGTTGTATGGGAGTGATATCCCTATCATATCATTAGTAAAGAGAAGAACAAGATCAAGGGGATAGTCTCTTTGCCATTGATGCCAAAGGGGGAGAAGTTGCAAATAGAGGAAGAATTGCATATACAAGAAAATTTGTAGACATGGGGAATATTATAATTGAAAAAGGGTTGATATCAATGACAAAGGGGAAGATTGATGGAAATACTATTTTCGTTGATGTAAAATATAGGGGGCTATAGATGCCCAAGATAAATATTGCAATATGGAGATTGATGGAAATATTGTTTTTTTTTTATGCTCAATTTAGATACCCTATATTTGAATGAAGTTTTACTATAAATACCTAGATCAAATGGGATAATAGGTTATCTAGTTGGAAATATTATTCTAAGACCTCTCCAATGACATATGGAACTCCCTCTAACTCCTTAGGAATAAGGAGATATGGATTTTTTTGTCAGGCAACCCAACCAGAAAGTTCAGGCCAACCCAGCCAGTCTTTACAGGTAGGCCATAAAAATGAAAAACAAAACACTATAAATATAGGATAGATGTGTGGAATTGAAGAGAATACAAACAAGAATATCAAGTCTAAGGTGAGGAGAAGAGATATGAGTGTCACAAGAGAATATGGAGAGTATTCTTGGGGCCTAAAGGTGTGAAAGAGGAGTTCTCTTGGAGTTGTAAGGGCGCATTATGAATGCCTAAGGTTTATGATGTTGCAATGAGTGTTATTTTTAGGTTGTTATGTTATATTCTGGGATTATATTTTGGGAATGATACTATGAGGTTCTCTAGGGAATGAAGGATAAATTTGACTAGGGTTCAAATCTATGTCTGGGGTATGAAGCAAAGAGAGGCATTGGAGCATGAAATTTAAGGGTATGATGATGCTATGAAATACATGAAGTATGAAGCATGCAAGTGAAGTCAGAAGTAATCCATGTATGAATATCTTATGTTGGTGCCTATGTAGGCCTTAATGAGTTGGTTCTTAGTTGAGAATATTGGTGTGTCCAATAGGTTGGTTCCTACACAATATCTTGTTGAGTTTGTGTGGAACTAAGGAGATTGATGTCTCCAATAGGTTGGTGCCTACAAAATATATTGCTAAGTTGACGATAAGCTAAGGACATTGGTATCTCTAGTAGGTCGATGCCTAAAAACTTTGTAATACTAGGTTGGTGCCTACAAACATTTATAAATATATTTTTTTGTGGTTTTCTCTTGTAAGGGTTTCCAAGCTAAACTCGGTGTACCATGATTTGAGTTTACATTAATTTATTGTTTTAAAGTTAATGAATGACTAATGAATGGTCAATTAAGGTAAAAAAATATATTATATTGATTGAGCCCCCCTCTTAGTATCAGCATAGGTTCAACAATTACACTATCATAAGTTCTTCTTAAGGTGGCAATCTGAAAGTATTATAGTGAATGTAAATGGTTGTCGGGATCTATATTAATTCTTGCAAATGAACTTCCAGTTGGTGTTATTATTCTTTTGTATGTGGTTGATTTTTTTATGGCACTCGTTCCCAAGAGTTGCATGAGACTACTTAATGGATATTATTTGTGATTTTAAGCTAGATAGATGAATTTGAATAGTTGAAGAAAGTTGTGGTGACAAACAAGTGACATGAGAACGATCCCTCTCTTAGTCATCGATTTGATTCTTCACTTATACCTAAAATCCTTGATCAAAAAACAATGAAAGATATTGTTGCTCATTTTTCATGGAATTTTAGTATTCTAGATCTAGCCAAGTTTGCATTATTCCCTAAAGGAATAATGAGCCAATTTCCAACAAGCTAGATGCTATTTTTCCTCCGAGATTATTATCATTTGTCTTGGTAACATGATCACTCTTGATGTTGGTTTATTAGAGAACATGCTACCCTAGGATTATCATTTGTTCACTCAGTTTTGTTTATTTCACTATCTTTATTTTCAATCAACCAATATGGGGTACACCATCATTTATGATGATTCTTTTTCAGTATGACATTGTATATATCACATCTTCATATTTAGCTTCTATGATATTCCATTATATAAAATGTTCAACTTCTTCTTCACCAGATGGCCAACAATAAACAATTATGATTGCTCGCATTTTTTGTTACAAAATTTGTATGGACAAATGCCACTCTATCGTTATTGACTCACAAGCATATGCCAATGTATTCATGGCACAACACATTATTATCGGTTTCCTTGTCATTTTGTGGATTAATACACTTATTAAAATGGGTCAAATCCCAATCTATTGTTATCGACCCACAAGCATAGGCTAGTGTATTCATGGTAGAACACATTATTATTGGTTTCCTTGACATTTTGGGGAGTAATGCACTTCTTAAACTTGAAATAAAAGAGGAAAAATCCAATCTAAATCAAAATGAACTAATCTCAAACATGAAGGTGCAGTTCCCAAGTGTCATGCATTGCTAGAAATGCACTTCAATTAAAGGGTTCATCCACTTAATTCATGAATAGTTTATGTTTAGGTTATTAGTTAGTTGCATCTTTTCAACCCTCAAGATGATTGCATATGAATAGTTTAGTACACCTTTCAAATTTTAGCAATATGCATGCATAGTTTAATGATTGTCTCCATTAAGAATAAAATCATGTAAATATATCAAAGGCCTATGGCCAAATGAATAATAGCAAGAATTTTTTTATAGGTTTTCATTTTGTTGTTCTATATTCTTTAATTTAGGGGTTTTCTGCATATATTCTTTATCTCTATATGCGAGGCACCTCATGCCCCATCACTTGAGATCCATCCCTGGTGGGAAAAGCATTGAAATGATACACATATGATAATTGTAGGAAACACATACCTTTTATAATGTCCTAAGATCCATCCCTAGTGCATAATATTTCATAATGGGGCCCATATTACACTTATGTCTTAAGGATTTTCTTTTCCAAGGTCTCTATGCATGGTCCATGAGATGTGAAAGTATGTTTTAGGCCCTAAGATGCTAGTCTTCATCCATGGAGCATGGCCAAGGTACCAATACCAATCCATAGTCTGTCAAATATTGTAATGTTACCCCTATTATGTTTCTAGTCTTAACATTCCATTTACAAGGCTTAAGAGGTGGTTTGGGACCTCGCCAATGAGTCATAACTAATCTCTTAGTCACTAAGGCACTATAATTTATCATGGCACCATGGTGAGTTTCTCAATAATAATAACTAATGTTGAAAAATTCATAGCATCTCCCATATTATCATGGCTAATGAGATTATACATATCCATGGTGCATACATCTCATAATCATTTCCATATCTGTAATGTCTTTAATTTGAACCCTTTGTAATTGTACATATATGTTGGTGAGTCGTTGGTACCAATTGTAAATGTAAATGTATATATAGGTTGGTGAGTCATTGGCACGACCAAGATGTGGTTTTGTGTGCACCTGAATAGTGCGCGGAGAATTGTATCAAAGAAAGGGCAGACATTTGACATTGTTGTGTGCACTTAGGTAAGTGTGGGAATGACCTGGGAGTGTGCACCGAGATGAGTTATATATATATATATATATAGGCCATAGACCCTTTGTGATTATGAAGCAAGTGGGCCAGGATGAAATTAGGCTAGTGCACCTATCCTTGTAATATGTAATCATACTCAAGTTATTAATATTATCACCGATCTAAATTATTTTCGGCATGAAATGAGAGAGAGGATATAGTAAAGAAATGTACAGAGATATATCAGATATCCAATAATATAGCAAAGATATATCATAAATATAACCATAAACAAAGAGTTACAATAATACACAATTTCTATTAATGAGCATAATGTACAAAATTGTAGAAATACAGAGTGAAAAACTCGCTAGAATGGTGGTAGTTTATCTCTGAGAAGAGATGTGATGGATACTTGCATTCGCAAGAAGATGGATGTTACAATGAGGCTCCAAAGGAATTTTTAACATAAATAAAATCCAAAACCCTAACCCCGGAAGATGAAATACCAACAGTTTTGTGGACCCTGTTTTGCGTAGTTTGGTGTATCAACTTCTTGGGGGCGTAACTTTGGCATATGATCTTTGTTTGGGGAACACGAAATATCATTTGGAAGGTATTATAGAGGAGATTAATTTTGGGGGATCAATCAAAGACTTTAACTATCATTGAGGTGCTCGATCCAGAAAAAACTTCATTTAGGCCCTCAAAATGGCCCCGGAAGTTTAAGAATCGAAAAACTACTAAAAATAGTAAATTTTCATAAGATTGTTTTGAGCTAGTTGGAATAGGTGGGTGGCCACTAACATCAACCTATATCAATCCTCCCTCCCTAGGAGGCAATGGTCTCCATTGCGTTGAGTGCCCAGGGGAAAGGAAAAAGTGTTTGTTGAATATGCATCTTAATGAGTTGCTTGTCTTACTGGACAAGTTGTATTGCTTGGCTTGTTGAAGTTTATCATGAACCTGTGGCTATAAGGGTTAGACATTTTTAAACATTCTGGATACATGAGATGACTGTCTACAGAAGGAATCCTTGTGAATTTCTTCAATTTTGTCAACCTGCTTTTGCTGGACAAAAGGTACTTGGACTGAGGTTGCAGTGGTAGTGGTGTTCTTATGTTCACCTTTTGAACGGACTATGAAGAAGATAAATTTTGTAGTATGAGATACTACCTTGTGGCATTATTTAGGTGGGATAGTAGTTGGAACTACCTCTAGTATCCTATAGAGATGATCCCCCTGGCGAAACCACCCGATGTTGTATGGTTGTGGGTGTGGTGTTATTGAAAATTGCAATTATTTGACGACCTCAGCTGAGATGAGGTTCTTTTGGATTCCACTATCAATAATGAAATGAAACAGGTTCCCCTTCACCCACATCTGTGAATGAAATAGGAACCCACCCTTTTCAGGATCTGCTGGTTCTTCTAGTTGAATTGTTTTGGCCGCGACAGTAGCAGTCGAGTCTGCGTCAATGATTTGTCTTCTGAATCAGATTTAGAATCTGGGTTCAGCTCTTTCTCTTTGATCTTGACCACCAATGAATGTTTTGAGTTACATTCATCAATGTTGTGCTAGGGGCTTTTGTGGAAATTGTACCACTTTCCAGTGTCATTCTTCGGTTTTCCCTTACCCTTATTTTCCTATGGCTTGGACTGGTTTTCGGCAGGCTGTTTGTTAGGGCTATCTTTATCATGCTTTGGTTGTTGCTTATTTTCAGACCTGAACTCTTGTTTGTTATGGTGCTTAAATTTATTCTCTATTTTAACAGCATCTCAATAAGCAACACCCAGTGATGAGATGTCCAGAAAATCCATTTCAATTTGGATGTATTTGTGTAGAGCCCCACAGTATTTCAGAACCAAATGTCGCTCAGAGTCTTTGATACCCAACGTGGTGTGCAAGGTATGGAAGGTATTGGTGAATTTTTTCACTTCTTGGCCCCTCTTGTCAGAGTGTGGTCCATCTCATGTACTGGTTGTCATAGTTTCCAATAGGGTAATATTTTTCCTTGACCACATCCACAAAAAAATCCCAAGTGGGCTCGGCCCCATATATTCCAGACTCCTCTGTGGAACTTTGCTCCCAGTAAGTTTCCCACTAATGTTTGACATGGGGGAGAGACTTAAGGAGTGTGAAGGTGATCTTTTCCATGTCGGAGAAATAATAAACAGATAAATAACTTTCTAGCGTATTTAACCATTTTTTCTAGGGCATCTGCATATTTGTCCTTCAAATACGGGAATATCAAAATTAAATTGTACCTTGAAAGGTGAGGTGTCTCCAAAGTGGTTTCTTTATGAATATGTGCATGTTGTTATCGACATTCATTGAATGATGTGGGAAAAAATTTCCATCATTTCATCCCTATGTCGAGTGAGAGCTTACTCAAGCAACAAATTAATAGAATATTTTTCTCTGTCGTTTTTCTTTTCTCCTGCCATGGAGGGTTTCTTGGACGTGATAGAGTAATTTTATTCAAGATATAAAAGCTTGAGACCCAAATTTCTATACTTGGACCTCGTTGGGGACGTGCACTGAAAAACGATCAAGAGCAGCTTGCTCTGATACCACTGATCCAGATTATTTTCAGCGCAAAATGATAGCGAAGATATAATAAAGAAATGTACAGAGACATATCAGATATCCAATAATATAGCAAAGATATATCAGTGATATAACCATAAAAACATAAGTACAATTATACTTAATTTCTATTAATGAGTGAAATGTACCAAATTGTAGAAATTCAGAGTGAAAAACTCGTTAGAATGGTGGCAGATTATCTCTGAGAAGAGATGTGACAGCTACTCGCATTCACAAGAAGATGGATATTACAATGAGGCTCCAAAGGCCTTTTTAATATAATTAAAATCCAAAACCCTAACCCTCGAAGATGAAAAGCCAACAATTTTGTGGACCTCATTTTGGGTAGTTTGATGTATCAATTTCCTAGGGTCGTAACTTTGGAATACGATCTACGTTTGGGGTGCACGATAGCTAGTTGGAAAGGTATCATCAAGGAGATTCATTTTGGGTGCTCAATCAAATCCTTTATTTATCATTGAGGTGCTCGATCTCGAAAAAATTTCATTTAGGCCCTCAAAATGGCCCCGAAAGTTTAGGAACTGAAAACTACTAAAAATAGTCAATTGTCATAAGATTGTTTTGAGATGGTTGAAATAGGTGGATGGACACCAACATCCACCTGGATCAATCAAATCATTGTGCACAGACAGATTAGATGAAAAGAGATGGGGGGATAACTCCATCGAAAAGGGAAAAGGGGGGGGGGACTTAAGTCCTGGGGAATATTTTATTAATATTTCCATAAAAGTTTAAGTTATGGATAATTATTTATCCTAAGTTCCCAAGGGTAGGGAACGAGTCACCAAGTGGATAAATCTACTTCTAAAGGTGAAAAGTGTCAAGTTGAAGGCATGAAATATGTATTGTTGGCCTTAGTGTATTTCGAGGGTCATTCATTTTTCTCATGTGCAGAAGGGGTTGGACTATCTGGAAAATCTGGCTATTACCTTATTTGTAGAGAGAAGATTGTAAGGGGTTTTTCTATATTGTAACTAGAGTTTTTTTGGAAAAGAGATGGGTTTTCAGGCCTGTGAGAAATCTCTCTAGGTGAGAGATTTGGTGTGGAAGCAGCGGGTTTTCAAGATCGTTAGTAGTCTCTCTTGACAATTTTTTTGTCAAATAGGTGGGTTGTCAGTCCCATGAGCATTATGTCCAAGTGAAAAATTTGTTGGGAATTTTTCCCTGGTGAGTTGAGCATTAGTTGTAAGGCTCACAGACTTCATATCTGGCATGTTGCTAAGAACCTTAGAAGGGAAGTGGGTAGTCGAGGGACTGTTGAGTAGAGAAGGGGCACACTGTTGATTTTTCAATAAGCTAGGCTTAAGCATGAAGTTCATTCCATTTTTAGCATTTTACTTAAACCATAAACAATTTTTTGCAACAAACAATATCACAAGAAGAAACACCATGCACAAGTACACAAGAAGTATCCTAGGAAACCCTTCTCAACAAGGGAAGAAAAATCATCCAATACTTTGTTATATTCTTCAAGAGAAAAACCTCCACCACCATAAAACCTAGCACACAAAAGGGTGCTTACAAAACCCTATAAGACTACCGCCCAAGAGAGGTGTGCACTTTTCCCAAGAAGTAAGTACTTGCTGAAATTTCCAAACTCACACTTGTGATATGATTCCTCAATGGGGAATTTTCCTTTACTTATATTAGACTGAACCTATCAATAGTGGTGTCTATTGGCACAAAAAGGTCGACCTCAATGACTCACAATATAATTAATAATTACAATATTAATTATCTTTCACTTTATGGTGGGGCCTCCCTATACCCTTTACATCAAAAATAGGGTTACAGGTAATTCTGACTCTTGTACAATATAGAAAGGGATCTTATACACCCATTAGTGCTTAGCCACTAGGGGCACATCCATTTGTGCTCAGCCACAAGGATGTCCACATCTCTATCTCATTGAGTCTCACAGGAGAACTACACTCACTAGTGCTCGACCACTAGGATCATGTTCACTTGTGCTCAGCCATAGGCATGTCCAACTCAACAGATCTCTTTCTAACTACGTCTCATAGGAAAATCATCTAGAGTATCACATCATATCAATTATTTTCACTAATGAAGCCAATACATTTTTTCATCTATGTCTCAGAACGATACACCCAACTCATGGGCTTCCCCACACACAGGCACACAACATTCCATCTCTATCTCAGAGAGGAACCACACACCCAGCTCATGGGCTTCCCTACACAAGGGCACACAACATTCCATTTCTGTCTCAGAGAGGAACCACACACCTAGCTCATGGGCTTCACCACCTCACACAGGGGCACAACATTCCATATTTGTCTCAGATAGGAACCACACACCCATCTCATGGGCACACCCAACTCATGGGCTCTCTCTCAAGTTGACTCACTCAGTCTCTATCTTGGAGGATGTATCACACATCTGTAATCATCAACATTCCCTCTCATCTAGGGAGGCATTCTCCACCAGGCCAAGTCTCTCATGGAAGTACTCAAACTTCGTCTTGGCAAGGGATTTGGTGAAGATGTCTTCAATCAGCTCATGGGTAGGAAGGTACTGCACATGTATTTTTTTCCTCTGCACCATGTCTCTAATATAGTTATATTTAATATCAATATGTTTCGATCTATCATGAAACACAAGGTTCTCATTGAGCTTCACACAACTTTGGTTATCATAATGAATAGTAGTAGGATTCATCTCATGATCGAATAAATCAGTCAGAAGTTTGTGAAGCCACGCTGCTCCATGCACTTCCACACCCAATGTTATGTACTATGCCTCTGCGGTAATCAATGCCACAGAGCTTTGTTTCCTGCTGCACCAGGAAACCATGGAAAACGCTAAAGTAAAGAAACAATCAGAGGTGCTCTTTTGGTCCATTGCGCTCCTTTCCCAATCTGCATCAACATATCCCTGTAGGCTCAAGTCTACACTCGAGGCATATCTTAGGCCACATCCAATTGTGCCTCGTAGGTATCTGATCAATACATGTTTTGCTTCTATCCAGTGAGTCTGTCTTGGTTGGCTCATGAATTGTCTAAGCACATTCATTGCATAGTATATATCAGGTTTAGTGTTAACCAGATAACTCAGTGGTCCAATCATATGTTTGTACAAGTGTAGATCAATTTCTCCTGAATCAACATCACTCATCTTCTTCAAATCCATCACCATTGGTGTAGGCATGGATTTGCATTCTGTCATACTAAAATTTTTCAATATCTCCATGGTATATTTTCCTTGACTAGGGAAACTCTCATTTGTCCTCTGCCATACTTCTAGTCCCAAGAAGTAATGCATAAAGCCTAAATCCTTCATCTCAAATTTAGTTGTCAAGGCTTGTTTTCATTAAGCAATGAGTCTCTCTAAACCAGTGAAGAAAAGGTCATCCACATATAGGACCAAGATTAAGCACTTGTTGCCATCAATGTGATAATATAGGTTTGGATCAACAACACTCTTGCTGAAGCCCAAAATCATCAGAAATCCATCCATTTTCTCATACCAAGCACGAGGTGCTTGCTTTAGTCCATATAGGGATTTATTCATCCTACACACATGAGATTTTTCATTGTGTATAATGAATCCTTCTAGCTGCTCGATATAAACTTCTTCCTCAATTTCACCATTGAGAAAGGTTGTCTTTACATCCATATGATGTAGCTTCCAACCCATGGAAGAAGCTAGTACAATGATGGAATGGATGGAAGTGTATCGAGCTACTGGAGAAAACGTCTCATCATAGTCAACTCCCTCTACTTGCGAGAACCCTCTGGCTACAAATCTCTCTTTTTTATTTCTCGATGCTTCCATCAGTCGCATGCTTGATTTTATAAATCCATGTCAAAGTCACTACAGACTTTCCTTCTGGTATCGGAACAATGTCGCATACATCATTTTTCAATATAGACTGATATTATTATGTCATGGAATCTTTCCATACCTGTTCACCTAAATCTCTCCATGACAAGAAGGCTCAGAGTCAATGACGTGGCTCATGGCTAACAAGTAGCTTGAGAATGTCTTTGGTATCTTTCTCTCTCTAGTTGTCCCTTGAGGGGTTGTATGTCCCTATGCTTCCTGTAGAGTTTTTTGAGCCCAAGCAAGCCTTTTATGTCCCATTGTGATATCTCTGGGCATGTCAATTGGAGCAATTAGATCGGCTGGAACAACTGGATGAACTGGAATAATGTTTGTCTCCCTCTGAATTGTTGAAGGGGGAGAAGGCATTGTCTCACTATCAATTTCCATCTGAGATTCTTTGGATATTTGGAAGGAAATCTCTTCTTTAAAAGTAACATCTCTTCTTATTTCAATCTATCTCTGACTAGGAATGTAGATCCAATATGCCTTCGAGGATTCACTATATCCTACAAATGTTCCCTTTCTCCCTGAAAGGTCTAGCTTAGATCTCTTATATTTGGGTACATGAAAATATATTCGGCACCCAAATATTCTGAAGTTTCCAATCTCAAGCTTTACTCTAGTGAAGGATTCTTCTGGGGTAATGTTCGTCAAGATATTATGAGCACTCATGTTCTAAACATATATTGTTTCCATGCATGCTTCTACCCATAGAGTCATAGGTAGACTCTGATCATGTATCATTGCTTTGGTTTCCTCAATGATAGTTCTGTTTTCCTCTCTACAACCCCATTTTGTTGAGGGTTGTAAGGAACTGTGAACTCCCTATTGATCCCTGCTTCAATACATAAATTGTTGAAATCTTTGAAGGTGACATTCCACATACCACCAGAAATGGCATGACAAGCACTATCCATCTAGGATAGTTTCACCAACAATTTCCTTGATCTTCATCTCATTATTCCACATACAAGCATAGTTCTTCCAACCATTCTTCTAGGATAATTCAATCCATAAAGAGTCTTCCCGTGAGGGATTTCACCATAAGGGGACCACTTTGGATTTCATCCATTTGTGCACCTTATCTATAATGATAATAAAATAATGAGAGCAAGGGTCCTCCAACCATTCTTCTAGGATAACTCAATCTGCAAAGCGTCTTCCCGTGAGGGCTTTCACCGTAAGGGGACCACTTTGGAGTTCATCCATTTGTGCACCTTATCAGTCATGATAAGACAATAATGAGTCATATATACATTTTTCCAACAATGCATCATATACCAATGAAACCACAATGATCCATATTCATCATGTATCAATGACAACTCATTGATCCATCTTCATCATATCAATGACAAATCATTGATCTATCTTCATCTATGCATTCTCATCAAGGAAAATACATATTATATTACATCAATCATCAATCAATCAATACTTTGACATTAATCAATCACTTGACATCAATTAATGACATTAATCAATCAAACCATTGGCATCAATGACAACATGATCCAACAATCTCCCCCTTTGGCATTGATGGAAATACCAACATTGTTGTCAACACCAATTACCAATTATTGATGTCAACATGTAGATAAGGCATTCTCTGCATCAATATTCAATGTGACTATCTCTTCCCATCAATAAACATCAATCACATCGATGTGATTAACTCTCCCCCTTTGACATCAATGGCAAAGGGCCATTCTTATCTTGGGGTTGCTCCCCTTTCTTGAAGTCTCCTTGGGGTTGCTCCCCCTATATGAATTCCTTTGATCTTCCTCTGAATAATCTCTCCCCTTTTGAACAAGGGATATCACTCTGATGTAATGTTGAAGATACATCGAACATACTCCCCCTATGACCATTGCTCCCCTGAAATTATGCTCTTGTTCTCTTTCTTCAAGTATAGGGCTCTTTTCTAGGTATGCATCTGATAAATATCTCCTCCTAGAATCATGGGAAGAAGAATGACTCCCCCTATGGGTATGCCTCCCCTATCTTTTCTGCAAGATGAACATTGTGCTACCATATAATGATCCTTGGACCTGTTCACGCATCAAACTCATGCCATACCAAGCATC
>SNQJ01S0092785.1:20277-32392 GCA_010110895.2 Picea sitchensis | reverse complement strand
CTTGAAAACTTTCTTTGTAGTTCTTTTTCCTTTATATGTTTGTTTTCCTTTTGAGTAACCTTCATCATTTCTCTTTTTCTTATGAGGACATTTGTTAGAAAAATGACCAATACCATCACAATTTAAACAAATTAAAGGAAGCTTACATCTATACCTACTGTCGGTTCCCTTGTTTAGTCTTTTGCAGAAGTTGGCCACTTCTTCTTCATCTTCCGAGACGTCCTTGTTGCTACTATGTTCTTCTTGTTTCTTTTCCTTTTTCTTTGATCTTTTGGATGCTTTGAAAGCTGCTTCTTTTACATCTAGATTTTCTTGTTCAGTTCTCATTTCATATGCTGTGAAGATTCCATGCAGTTCATCCATGATTATTGAGTTTAGATATGATCTTTCTTCTAGTTTTGATATCTTAGGGTCAAATCTCATAGGAAGAGATCTTAGTACCTTTTGAACAATTACAGATTCTTCAATTTCTTCTCCCAATCCTATGATTGTTGTAATATGCCTCGGTCGAACCCAATTGTAAATACAATATAAATGTACTTAAGTTGGTGAGTTGTTTTGACCTCATTTGGTAATGCATGTCATGTGGCATAGTCTGCACATGAACTGCGCAGTAAAATGATGTAATATGTACATTCCAGGATACTGTACAGAGTAACTAAGGTGCACACAATATAGAGGAAAACGAGCCTCATGTATATGATATGTGTTATAGGTTGGTGAGGCAGTTATTATAAGTTGGGATGCTTATGTTTTGGTATTAGGTCGGAAGGCCTAGATGTCAAAGGCCAATGCGCCTACTTTGTATATGATGCATTATTAATATAAAATACATCGTCACACATAGATCGACCACAATAAAGGAGATGTGGGACTAAACTTCACCAGTTAGGGAAAGGGAGGGCCAAAAGTCAAGGGAATATTATATTAATATTTCCTAAAACATAAAGTACGAATAATTATTTTATCCTCGGTTCTAAAGTTGGGGACAAGTGGACCAAAGTAACTTCCGATATGACAAGTTTCAAGTTGGGGACATGCATTCATATCATGGGGGAACTTATCCCATTTGGTGACATCTCATGGACACCTTACTAGCAACTCAACCACCATCATTCGCACAATGACTTCCACGAAGAGTTCATAGTGATTCTCTTCCACACTCAGTTATCCAATCAATGATTCCATGACCATTTTACTCATGCATTTCGTTATCCTTGAGACAACCATTTCACCATTCTGGAGACTGTTCCCATATCCGTTTTCGGTTGGTGTACCTAGTTAGCTTGGAGCGGGATTGAAGAAGCGGGTTGTCTGGCCTGTGAGAAATTCTCTGAGTGAGAGAATTGTTGGGGATTGATTCCTAAAGGTTCTAGACTGTCGTTACAACACTTTGAGACTTCCGGTCCGATCTGTTGTTGAATCCCTGGAAGGGAAGTGGGGAAGCCAAGGCACTATTGAGTAGAGAAGGGGCACACTTCCTTGGGTGGGATAGGCATGTGGGTAATGAGAGGTTGTAGGTTGTTAGTTGAGTGAGCACCTGAGATGGAGTCTTTCCTATTATCCATGAGCCTTAGCCTGGATAGGAACCCTTTACCCTGGGTGGAGTTCAATCCCAGCTCGAGGGTGACTCACTGTTGAGAGTGATGAATAGTGTAGTCTATGGCTGGGAGGTTCGTGGATGGTATGTATGCAATTGGTGACTATATTTCCAAGATAAGATCCAGTTGTATGATAAAAATGATATGTTTCTTTGTTATTTACATGCTTATGTTATGGTTTATAATATATGTGATTATAATTTCCAATATGTTTATGGGTAATTCCCTGTAAATGCTACATATCTGTAGTTACTATTATTTCAGTATAAAAGTCGTATGTTATAGAAAGTAATTGTTTGTTTATGTTTATATGTAAAGCTTCTGTGATCATGTTGTATGTATATGTCTTAATTGCATGCAGTTTAAAGAGTAAATTTATGTGGCATTTCTTAGTTGACTACTAGGTATGTCACTGTATGTTCTGCAGTATGGGAATGAAAGATTTCCCTAGAGTAGCATGGTTTGGCCTGTTATGGCTGGGAATGTTACCGATTGGTGTCAGAGCATGAGTGGTTTCTCTGGAGTGGCATACCTTGGCCTGTAGGTGGTCGGGGGGGACGTTACAGATTGGTATCAGAGCTTCAGTTCAACACTGATCTTGGATGGGCCAGAGGGGTTCAGTTGAGGTGAATATTCCTAGAAGAGTAACTTCTAGGTGACCAAAAATCGGAGTCATGGAGTATCCATGAAAAAGGTTGGCGTGCTGGTGTGGACGGTAAATTTTGGCACCGCGTGGGTAAATGTTGGCATTCCAGTATGTGTGGTAAATTGTGGCATCGCACGAAATATTATTATGTGTGGATGCACACGCTGAATTTAGCCTTGCCTGATGAGAACACACATAGTAAAGTGCACACGGGGTGCGGAACTATGTCTTAACATAGAGGATTTTTGTTGGTATGTGCATAAGTATGAGTATAAGTTGTTTCACAATGGTGTATTCAGTAGTGTGTGCAGATAATTGGGTGCTCTGGAATATGTTAAACTTGACATGGTGCACGCATTGGATGAATTGCATGTGGAATATCGGTGCACGGTACCAAAACTGTGCGTAATGGATATTGGTGCACAACGCAAGAGTAGTGTGCGTGAGTTGTCCGTGCAACGAAGAAGAAATGCATAGTAGATTTAGGTGCGTGGAAAAGCGTTTTAGCTTGTAATATTGCTATGCATGATAAATATAAATGAACAGGTCAAATTTTAATGCATGCGAAGTCGCTTGGATGGCGATGAGTATGAGTTTAAATTGAATAATAATAAAAGAAAAAAGAAACACATAACCACATCGAAGCATTAATTAAAAATAATTCTGAGTTTTAATTTCCTTCGATTTAAACAGATGAAAATAAAAATATAAGATTACAAGAAAAACTTATTATAAAAGAAAACAAGATTCATAACATCACTAGATAGAAATTGTAATAAAACAGTGTAAAATCTACTTCTGTATTTATATAGTCGTATTAATCACAAAATTACAAAAGGGTGATGACAACAGTTAGCCTGTTGTGAAAAGGGTCATTTAAAGAACAGGTCTATCATCTCTGGTACTCTTTACCTCCACTATCGACTGTTCAAAATTTGTTGAGAGATGCTTATCTTAGTTGAATACTTACTTCATCTTAGTGATCTCTTCCTTTAAGGAAGAATCTAACCAGACCGGTTGATTCTCTTCAACACTTTCGGCTGCTTCAACTGTAGATTCCTCCTTCTTATACCGCTTACTCCTTTTCTTCTTAGCACCTGGCATGTTGATGAATAAACATTTTATAGTGGGATTCAACTTGACTTCCAACCACGAGTCTGTAGCCAGCTCTTTATGAAACTTAGTTTCTAGAATGTGCACAAGGAACCTTTCCTCCTTATTCGTAGGAAATACTAGCATGTTGCTTGAATAACCAGTCTCACTCGATTTAGCCTTGTCCATGAATCTCAGGTTGTGGATACTGAAAGGTGTTTTTATAGAGAGCAGAAAGTCAAGAAGTTGGGGATTACTTTGGTTATGGATACCCAGATATGTTCATACTTGGGGAGTGGTAGTTATAGAATTCCATTTATGAAGCGCAAATGGATTATGTACAAGAGCATTGGGTTGCCATGCTTAACCAATCCATTTTGAATGATTAGCTTTTGAGTTTGTTACATGGTAGAATTCAATTGATGTCACATGGCTGTGAAGTACCAAACGAGTGAAGCAGGGTGATCTGACTAAGCCATTGCCCACTCCACGAGTGGTGGATTTGACATGTTGAGACACATGATACCGTGTCTTGGAGAAAGTGGTTTCGAAAAACGACCTTCTTGCACAAGTGTATCTCGGAAGGCACTGCGCGTCTGTGTTTTCGAGACTTGGGTCTTATCTAGAATTGTCTTGGTGATAACACCAGGAAACCGGGAGTGATAATGTTGATGTGTATGTTGAATCGAAATGGTGCATATTCTCGTGAATTGATGAATTGTTAGCCTGATTAGTTTCGATGGCTTCATGTTTTGCAGAATTAACAACAACTCGATTAGATCAGACCAGTGAAAAGCCCATAGGAATGGAAGAGGCATAGGGGAATTACAGTCAGTAAGAGGAGAGAAGAGGGGTGGATGTCCATTTGGGCATGGAAGGAACGAACTCCAATGAACATGGAGAAGAAAGGAATGAAGATATGAATATGGTTGAGACCACTAAGAATTTGCAGAAGGATGTCCAAAGCCATAAAGTTGATAATGAAAGGCTTATGAAATCCAAAGATTAGCAGGATGACCTCAACATGAAGCTATTGGAGGGTTTGAACAGAATAGAAAATAAATTGGTTAAGGAGAGTGGCTCAAGTGAATCTGGGAGTCACAAACCTTTAGAGGAGAAAATAAAAGTAAAAAATGTGCTAGTAGACATCACCATCATTCCCATAAGAGAGAAGGAAACAACTCAAGTCTATCCCCTGTCATAAGGTATAACAGAACTAGGGTGGATGAGTTGTGAGGAGAAATGAACAAAATCAAACCTCCTACATTTGATGGTGAACAAACGAAGGACGAAGATGCAAAAACATGGTTTCTAGGCATGAGGAAGTATTTTCAATTGAATAATTATTCTTCTCATGCAGAAGGTAGAATCACTATATATCAACTCAAAGGAAAGGCCTCCATGTGGTGCGATCAACTTGTCCAGGTACATCACATTGTAGAGAAAAGTGTTACTTGGAGGGAATTCAAGAAGTATTTTGAGAAGAAGTACTTGACTAAGATATACTATGACAAGAAAATGAAAGAGTTCTTTGAACTCAAGCTTGGAAGTATGACTATAGATGAATATGAGAGAAGGTTTCTAGAACTGCTGAAGTATGTCTCTTTCATAAAGGATGAGACAATCAAAATTCAAAGGTATTTAAGTGGATTGCCATCGTTCATCAGTGACAAAATATAGTATTATGATCCCAAGAAATTAGAAGAGACCATAAGGAGAGATAAATTCCTATATGATCAGTAGAAAGTAAGGTCGGATTTCTAAAAGGATTGGGAAGACAATAATAAATTCAAGATGGATCAGAGGAAGAAGGGAGCTAAGACACCATTCTTTATAAATAATCCACAAGGACAAAAAATGCATAAAGAAACCATAACAATTGATACAGGGAGTGAAGGGCCAAGAAAACCACCTATACAATGTTGGGGTTGTAAAGGGGACCATAGGTTCAGAGATTGTCCTCACAGAGGTGAAAAAGGTAGGGTTGTTCACAATGTACAATGAGATGAAACAGTGGAGGACATGGGAAGATATGTTCCAAACATTTATCCAGCCATAGACAACAAGCAAGAAAAGTATGAGTCCCACATGATTGAAGTGGAAGGTATGATCAACAACCAAACCCTTGCTATTTTAATTGATTCAGGAGCTAGTCATACTTATATAGAACCTAAGATGGTGGACAGTGTACAATTACCAAGAAGGAAGCATGGGAAATCCTGGTTGGTACAACTGGCTACAGGAGCCAGAAGAAAAGTTAATGAGGTGTTTAAGTCATGCCTTATAGAAATGAATGGACTAAACACCAAAGCATATTTAAACATCTTGCCTTTAGGTTCCCATGACTGTCTAATTGGGATGGATTGGTTGGACCAACATCACACTCTCTTAGACTGTCGCAACAAATCATTTACCTTCCTGGATGAGGAAGGGAAACCAAGGAAGGTACAGGTAATCCCTAGGGTAGTAACCATTAGAGAAATTTCAGCATTGCAACTGAAGAAGTGTTACAGAAAAGGATGTCAAATAATTGCAACTCATTTGGGAGAGACACTTAGAGATAAGGTGAAAAATTTGGAGGATTATGCAGTCCTGGAAGATTTTGAAGATGTGTTCAAGGAGATACCCAGTCTACCCCCAAGGAGAGACATTGATTTCTCTATAAATTTGATGCCTGGAGCAACGCCAGTATCAAAGACTCCTTACAGAATGAGTACACCAGAATTGAAGGAGTTGCAAATGCAGCTTGAAGAACTTTTGAAGAAGGGGCATATATTCCCAAGCTTGTCACCTTGAGGTGCCGCAATCCTATTTGTGAGAAAGAAATATGGAACACTAAGGTTGTGCAGTGACTTCAGACAGTTGAATAAAGTGACTATTAAGAACAAGTATCCTCTACCAAGGATTGATGACCTCTTTGACAAATTGAAGGATGCAAAGATATTTTCAAAGATAGATCTCAGATCAGGATACCATCAGGGAATAATTAAAGAAGAAGATATTAGCAAGATTGCCTTTAGGGCAAGGTATGGTCATTATGAGTTCACAGTGGTACCATTTGGGTTGTCAAATGCACTAGTTGTTTTCATGTGCTTAATGAATGGTGTTTTCCAAGAGTATTTGGACAAGTTTGTCATCGTCTTTTTGGATGACATTATTATATATTCCAAGTCAAAGGAAGAGCATGAACATCATTTGAGGATGGTGTTGCAAGTATTAAATGAGCGTCAGTTATATTCCAAATTGAGAAAGTGCTCATTTTATCAGAAACAAATTCATGATTTAGGGCATATCATTTCAAAGGATGAGATAGCAGTGGATCCTGAGAAGATAGAGGCCATTAGAGAATGGTCAACACCAAAGAATGTGACAGAGGTGAGATCATTCATGGGTCTTGCAGGCTACTATAGAAGATTTATTGTAGGATTCTCAAAGATTTCACACCCAATCACTTCTTTGCAAAGAAAGGGAGTGAAGTTTCAGTGGACACTGGATTACGAGAAGAGTTTCCAAAACTTGAAACAATTATTGACAAGTGATCCAATATTAAGGATCACAGACCCAGAAGAAGACTTCATCATATGCACTGATGCATGTAATGAAGGAATTGGTGGAGTCCTCAGTCAAAACGGGTTTTTCATATGTTACAAATCAAGGAAGTTGAAGGATCATGAAAGAAACTATGCCACTCATTATTTGGAGTTGGTAGCCATAATGCATGCCTTGAGGAAATGGAGACACTACCTCATGGGAAAGAGGTTTGAGCTAAGAACAGACCAAAATGGTATGAAATATTTATTTGATCAAGAAAATCTAAATGCTAGACAAAGAAGATGGTTAGAATTTTTAAGAGAATATGACTTTGATATAAAGAATATCAAGGGGAAAGAGAATAAAGTGGTTGATGCACTCAGCTGGAAGGTGCGTGAATTACATGCTACATCCATTAGCATGTACCAAACTGATATTAAAATCAAAATTATGGAGGCTGCAAATATCGATCTACAATACAAATAATTGGTAGTAATTCTACAGCAAGGTAAAATGCTTCGGAAGGTGGATAATTATAAGTTGGGAATAGATGGAATACTGTTGCGATAGAACAAGATTTATGTTCCAAATGTCTAGGACTTGAAACATATGATTTTTCATGAAATTCATAATGTTCCTTATGTAGGACACCCCGAATATCAGAAAACCATGTCAACGATCAAGAGCCATTACTTTTGGCCAGGTATGAAGAAAGAGATCGTCGAGTACATCGCTAGATGTATGAAATGCCAGAAAATGAAAGCTGAGAANCATTTGGGTTGTCAAATGCACTAGTTGTTTTCATGTGCTTAATGAATGGTGTTTTCCGAGAGTATTTGGACAAGTTTGTCATCGTCTTTTTGGATGACATTATTATATATTCCAAGTCAAAGGAAGAGCATGAACATCATTTGAGGATGGTGTTGCAAGTATTAAATGAGCGGCAGTTATATTCCAAATTGAGAAAGTGCTCATTTTATCAGAAACAAATTCATGATTTAGGGAATATCATTTCAAAGGATGGGATAGCAGTGGATCCTGAGAAGATAGAGGCCATTAGAGAATGGTCCACACCAAAGAATGTGATAGAGGTGAGATCATTCATGGGTCTTGCAGGCTACTACAGAAGATTTATTGTAGGATTCTCAAAGATTTCACACCCAATCACTTCTTTGCAAAGAAAGGGAGTGAAGTTTCAGTGGACACTGGATTGCGAGAAGAGTTTCCAAAACTTGAAACAATTATTTACAAGTGATCCAATATTAAGGATCGAAGACCCAGAAGAAGACTTCATCATATGCACTGATGCATGTAATGAAGGACTTGGTGGAGTCCTCAGTCAAAACGGGTTTTTCATATGTTACAAATCAAGGAAGTTGAAGGATCATGAAAGAAACTATGCCACTCATTATTTAGAGTTGGTAGCCATAATGAATGCCTTGAGGAAATGGAGACACTACCTCATGGGAAAGAGGTTTGAGCTAAGAACATACCAAAATGGTATGAAATATTTATTTGATCAGGAAAATCTAAATGCTAGACAAAGAAGATGGTTAGAATTTTTAAGAGAATATGACTTTGATATAAAGAATATCAAGGGGAAAGAAAATAAAGTGGTTGATGCACTCAGCAGGAAGGTGCATGAATTACATGCTACATCCATTAGCATGTACCAAACTGATATTAAAATCAAAATTATGGAGGCTGCAAATATCGATCTACAATACAAATAATTGGTAGAAATGCTACAACAAGGTAAAATGCTTCGGAAGGTGGATAATTATAAGTTGGGAATAGATGGAATACTGTTGCGATAGAACAAGATTTATGTTCCAAATGTCTATGACTTGAAACATATGATTTTGCATGAAATGCATAATGTTCCTTATGTAGGACACCCCGAATATCAGAAAACCATGTCAACGATCAAGAGCCATTACTTTTGGCCAGGTATGAAGAAAGAGATCGTCGAGTACATCGCTAGATGTATGAAATGCCAGAAAATGAAAGCTGAGAATAGGCACCCAACGATGTTACTGCAACCTTTAACCATTCATGAATGGAAGTGGGAAGTGGTAACAATGGATTTTATTACGGGATCGCCTAGAACGGGCACGTTGCATGATTCGATCATGGTGGTGGTGGACAAGATTATGAAAGCTTCTCATTTTATTCCATTGAAAACTACGCACAAGGAAGTAGAGGTTGCTTATATTTTCATGAAGGAAGTGGCACGATTGCATGGGATTCCTAAAACAATTTTATTTGACAGAGACCCGAAATTCACCTCAAATATCTAGAAAGGATTGTTCAAAGGATTCAGAACAAATCTGAAATTTAGTACAACTTATCATCCTGAGTCTGATGGACAGACAGAAAGGGTGAACAAGGTGATAGAAGATATACTGAGAATGTATGTGATGGACACACCATCGAAATGGGATGAATACCTACACTTGGTAGAATTCACATACAACAATGGGTATCATACATCATTGAAGATGAGCCCATTTGAAACAATTTACGACAGAAAGTGGAATACTCTAGTAAGTTGGTATAACCCAGATGATAGGACAGTAGTTGGGCCAGATTTGCTCAGGGAAATGGAGGACCAGATGACAAAAATTAAGAAAAATTTGAAAGATACCCAAGACAAACATAAAAGTAATGCCAATAAGAATAAAAACCATAGAGAATTCAAAGTGGGTGATCATGTTTTCCTGAAAGTGAAAGCTAACTGGAGTTCCCTGAAGTTGGGAAGCTGCGCCAAGTTGGCAACTAGATTTTGTGGGCCTTTTGAAATCCTAGAGAGGATTGGTCTAGTTGCTTATATGCTTGCATTGCCTGCATCTATGGCTGTTCATAATGTATTCCATGTATCATTGCTAAAGAAATATATACCTTATGCTAATCATGTTATTGATTGGAATATGATTAAGGTGGAACATGAAGGCGCTTTTCAAGTGCATCCGGTGCTCATTTTGGACCGAAAATTCAAACAGCTCTGGAACCGAGCCATAGAGATTGTAAAGGTTCAATGGACCTGGTATAGTCATGAGGATGCTACTTGGGAGCATGAATATGCGATGGAGGAAGAATACTCACATATTTTTTAATATTTTTGAAAATTTTGTTATATATGGGCGTATGATGCACTGAGGACAATGCATAAATAAAGGGAGGAGATTGTAATGTCCTCGGCTGAACCCAATTGTAAATATAATATAAATGTACTTAAGTTGGTGAGATGTTTTGACCTCATTTGGTAATGCACGTCATGTGGCATAGTGCGTGAATGAACTGCGCAGTAAAATGATGTAATATGTACATTCCAGGATATTGTGTGTAGTAACTAAGATGCGCATAGTATAGAGGACAACGAGCCTCATGTATATGATATGTGTTATAGGTTGGTGAGCCAGTTATTATAAGCTGGGATGACTATGTTTTGGTGTTAGGCCGAAACACCTAGATGCCAAAGGCCAATGCGCCTACTTTTTACATGACTCATGATTAATATAAAATACATTGTTGCGCACAAACCGACCATGATAAAAGAGATGGGGGACTGAACTTCACTAGTTAGGGAAAGGGAGGGCCAAAATTCAAGGGAATATTATATTAATATTTCCTAAAACATAAAGTATGGATAATTATTTTATCCTAAGTTCTAAAGTTAGGGACAAGTGGACCAAAGTAACTTCTGATGTGACACGTGTCAAGTTGGGGACATGCATTCATATCATGGGGGAACTTATCTCATTTGGTGACTTCTCATGGATACCTTACCAGCAGCCCGTCCACCATCATTCCCACAATGACTTCCACGAAGAGTTCACAATCATTCTCTTCCACACTGAGTTATCCAGTCAATGATTTCATGACCATTTCACTCATCATTTCGTTATTCTTGAGACAACCATTTCACCATTCCAGAGCCTGTTTCCATAGCCCTTTTTGTTTGGTGTACCTGGTTAGCTTGGAGAAGAATTGAAGAAGTGGGTTGTCAGTCCCGTGAGAAATTCTATGAGTGAGAGAATTGTTGGGGATTGATTCTTGGAGGTGCTATACTGTAGCTACAATGCTCTGAGACTTCCGGTCTATCCTGTTGATGAAGCCCTGGAAGGGAAGTGGGGCATCCAAGGGACTGTTGAGTAGAGAAGGGGAATACTTCCTTGGGTGGGACAGGCATGTGGGGAATGAGAGGTTGTAGGTTGTTAGTTGAGTGAGCACATGAGACAGAGTCTTTCCTGTTATCCATGAGACTTAGCCTGGATAGGAACCCTTTACCCTGGGTGGAGTTCAGTCCCATCTCGGGGGTGACTCACTGTTGAGAGTGATGAATAGTGTATTCTATGGTTGGGAGGTTCGTGGACGGTATGTACATAGTTGGCAACAATATTTCCAAGATAAGTACCAGTTGTATGATAAAAATGATATTTTTTTTGTTATTTACATGCCTATGTTACGATTTATAATATATGTGATTATAATTGCCTATATGTTTATGGGTAATTCCCTGTAAATGATGCATTTCTATAGTTACTGTTATTTCAATATAAAAGTCATATGTTACAAAAAGTAATTGTTTGTTTATGTTTATATGTAAAGATTCTGCGAGCATGCTGTATGTATATGTCTTATTTGCATGCAGTTTAAAGAGTAAATTTATGTGGCATTGCTTAGTTGACTACTGGGTATGTTACTGTATGTTCCACAGTATGGGAATGAAAGTGTTCCCTAGAGTAGCATGGTCCGGCCTGTTAAGGATGGGAATGTTACCAACTGGTGTTAGAGCATGAGTGGTTTCTCTGTATTAGATACCCCGGCCTACAGGTGGTCGGGGGGTACATTACAATTGCATTCATTGTTTCATTGACTCGTAAGAAGTAGGTTGCAATATTCTCATCTTCTTTCATCTTCAGTTGTTCAAAATGACCTCTGTAAGTTTCAAGCTTTTCTTCTTTGACTTTTGAATCTCCTTCATAAATATTTCGAAGCTTGTCCCAAATCTCTTTAGCGTATTTACAATGTGCAACTTTGGTGAATACCGTTTCATTGAGACCATTCAGAAGTGAATTTGTGGATTTGGAAATATTTTTACCGAGTTTCACTTCTTTGTCATTTGTTGGTGAAACTGCTAGTGTTGTGTATCCATCTACAATTGATTGTCAAATTTCAAATCCTTGTTCTTGTATATATGTCTTCATCCTTATGCTCCAAAAAGCATAGTTTTGTCCATCAA
>SNQJ01S0092784.1:0-12616 GCA_010110895.2 Picea sitchensis | reverse complement strand
AACCCATACTCTAAAACTTGACATGTACAAATTTCATTGCAATGATATGTCCAAGATGCCTCATCAAAGAGTTAGGAAGCTCCCTCAAGCATATGTTGGAAACCAAATTTTTTGTTTAATTTTTCACACTCACACAAATGAAATTGTGTGCACTCATTCCAAGTTTTGTGTGCACCCAAGAAGCTGTGCAAGGGGTGTGCATTGGACCAAGTTTTGATATTGTGTGCTAAGTTCAAGATCTATCAAGTAAGTGCCCACCCACATTTGTTATTTGCACCAGAAATCAATAAGAGACAATCCAGAATAAAGAAAGTAGTCATAAGGAAATGTCCCTTAATGATTACTTCCAGAAACACAAAGGAACATGGAATAGCCAGAGGATGATTTGGCCAAGAAGTTAGGATTTCCCCAATTCCAAAAAGGCTATGTGGACTACTGACAGGTGCCAAAAGTGTGCACGACAATTTTTTAGTAGATTGAGTGGAACAAAGTTGAAAGAGACAGAGTTCATGAGTGGAGAAGGCTATAAAATGAAGCAATGACATTGAAAATAGAATTACACTCTCTCTAGAGAATTCATTAAGTTGTTGTTTGTTGTGTGTCGAGCTCACTCTAAGTCTTTGTAGTAATGTAATGTTGTAATGATTTTGAATAAATGTATGAGTCTGTCATACAAATAAGATCCAAAAGGATGTGTATGGTCTAATATATTGTGATTCTAGGTAGTTAACTAAAGAGTACATGAGACTTTGTTGTTGTTGAATATATTTCTCTTAATGTATGCTTGTGTTCAATGGGGTGGAAGCAGTAATAAAGATACAACAATTTTGATCTATCATGTTTCAATCATGTGTTATTTAGATATGTGTCTGTATTGTTTTACATATTGATAATAGTAAGTTTGTGTTAATGGAATGTATGATTTTTTTTCTATATGGATCCTCATGCATTGATTCCTTCATCTCTATCACAAGACTAGATGGTTTCCATGATCCTCATTGCATCTCAAGTAAGACCTTATTTGGCCTCAGCTGAAGATTGATATGTTGATGCTTTAGGGTTTTTTTTTTTGTTCAATTATGGATGAAACCGAGGTCTAAACCTCATAGAATTAAGAAGGACATGTAGAAGTTTGAAACAACCCAACAAATGGTTACATTTCCAGGACCTGAAAGTATTTTGGGGAATGATGAAGGAAATAAATGAGGTGGTATACATATGGGGAGGAAATTCAATACTGTATAACTACAAAGGAGGATGATTTTTACCTGTGAGAGACTCGGGGTTTGAGAGTGAATGCAAATAGATGGAAAGATAAGTATATTTATATTGATATTCTTGAGACATTATTTGATGAATTTCACTATTTTTTGTAGGAATGGATAAAAAGGAAAATTTCTACCAATTTTGTTTTGCAGCCTATAGAACCAGTGGTTTGGGATCAAGTCATGCTTGCGAGACTGAAGGTGTTGGACAATAAGTGGACTCGAGCCATTGGTTTTTGGTTTTCTTGAGTAAAGTAGGGATATATTATTCAATTTTTGGTATAGTACATTGATTCATTTAGTGAGGCTATAAGAAAAGTTGTATAAGGTCTGAGGAAATGAATGCTAGAAGAGATTCAAATTTTGATAAAGATGTTATTCATAGAGAAAGGTTTGATGTGCATGGAGCTAGATATAATGGTTAAGTAATCTCACCTAGCACTTGGGGAGTTTTTAAATATGGGGGAAATATAGAAAGGATATGGATCCATTGAGGAGGATCTAGAAATTGTTGAGATGAGGTGAGGAATGGGATGGACCTAGAGGAGTAGAGGAGTAAAAGAGTCGGGAGATACGAAAGAAGAGTTGAGATAAGAAGGAAAGTGAAGAAAATAGGTGGAAATAAATTATCCAGGGCATTCAATGAGGGATCAAGCCTAGGATGAAGAGAGTGGAGACCAAACCATAAGGTAGTGCAGAATAATGAATTGTGCCAAAGTGGAACATAGGAGAAGATAAACCCACAAAGAAGAACAATGTAGAGAGTAGGGTATCCAGTTGGGGATAATTGTATTACTAGTAGGAGTATTCCTAGGGGTCCATGTGATGAAGTATGAACCCATTAGATTTTTTGGAATGGCATAACCTCAGAGGAAGATGAGGCACAAAGTAGAGGCATAAGAGAAGTAGAGGAAAATGGAGGTTCCCCTAGTGGTGGGGGAGAATAATTAGCGATTGTCGATGGTCTTGTCTTACTATAGGTAGGAAACTCTTTGTATCACCTCACAAGAAATGTTAGAATAATATGTAATAACCCCCATTTTGAACCACCTCCATTACACATTTGTAATCCAGAAGAAAGAACAATAGAAAGTGAGGAGATTGGAATAGGAGAAAGAGAAGAAGAAATAGTATAAGGACAAAGGAGAGAAGAGACGAGTGAAGAAGATAATGAAGTCAATATTACTTCACCAATAGGAGTACCATTATTGAGGAGTTTAAAACCCAATATTTATATAGGAGGAATTAGTTCTAGGTTGACAATGGAGACATGGGATAGTATCTTGAGGTTACATGTGTTACATGGAATGGGTAGAGATGATCAAGAATAACATTGGTTCACGTGTGAAGAAATATGTTGTTATGGGATAAAATATCATAGGGATCTCACTAAATACACAACAAAATATCCCTAGGACCTTCCTAACGATCCTAGACATAAATTGGTTCAGACTTCTACGATTTCCTAGATCTAGAGAAAACAATCTATCTTACACCAAAGAAGGGTAGATTAGCATATCTCTGATTTGAAGGTTGTTCCTCTGTATTATGACTAGTGTAGATATAAATTTATAGCTCAATCTCTTTTCACTTACTTCCTTCACACAAGAAACAAACAATACCAATATTGTTCTTTGTATGGTGTTAGAAATAATCAATATGCCTTAGATCTAATTTGATTTATCATTAACACAATCAAATCCAAACATATTGCATAACGAACACAAATAATTTTGGTAAAACCAATGATCTATTAGATATCATAGATAACTTACATCAAAAAATACCTTGTTAATGATGATATTCTCCCTTGACTCCTTACTTCTTGCTTCTCCCTTAAGCTTCTTAGTTAGGCTAGGCTCTTTGACCTCTGGTTGTGATGCATAAGACAAGTACTTCTGCAAATGAAAGCATAACAATACTCTTGATTCTTCCCATCTTCCCTTAGGATTTACTTTGTTATATAGTTATTTGGAGGAGGCTTGGGAGAGCTTCTAGATATTCTAGAGGCTATTAGAGACTCAAATATTATGAGTTCCTAGGCACTTGACATGAGGATTCAACATATCCCTTTCATATCTCCTTGTAACTCCATGAATCTAGAGTTTTACAAATCATTGCATGTTGAAACATTGCCAATGTCCGAGAGTGATAGTGTTTTGAACCCTCTTAGACTTGTGGGGAGCTCCAAAAAGGAGCTAAACCTTAGGAAACAAATGTGTTTAGGATTGCATCATCTTATAAAAACCATTCTCAATAGTAGGGTGGAAATTAAGGCTATAACATATGCCCCCTAATGTATGAGTTAAGGAAAGGAATGGATGGATGAAAAACATTAAAATAAAATAACATCCATGTGAGGTAGCATGAGGAGAGAGAAAAGGAGGTTTAGAAGTCAAAGAAGTATTGTAATCAAACATCGAGGATGAAAGTATAAATATACCATCCCTTAGGTAGACATACTTAGAATCTGAATGTGCATGGATGCTAAATAATACACCGGGGATCCATGATACTAAATGTTATACCATGGCCATTAGAGAATACACGATGGATACATGTCATCAATAAGATCGTAGCCACGAGACAATACAATGTGGATCTATGTCATAAAAAAAATCATATCCACCACCACAAATAATTTGTATCTATGACACAACATCAAGATATCAGGAAGACAATGAGCACTAAGAAGAGTGCCCCTGATGTCTTCAAAGTGATCATATACAAGTTATATACTCCATCGCAACTCGGGAGGGGATATTGTAAAGAAATGATGTGTCCCCAAACCCATGTTCTTTGTCCCAAACCTCGATGGTACAATTATATGGCATGTGAATAGATGATCCGATGTTGAGCATTGTATAAATTTTTTGATTATGGGTAATTGATGTGTACCAGTAACATACACAATGGAACCCACCGATGATTAAGATGGACCCCAAGGTACCTAATACAATCTAGCAAGTGTGAATAGAGGATCGGATGTCGAACACTCGTAGAATCAATTGATCAAGAGTCAATGATGAAAGCCCATGATCGATCACGAGGAGTCCTACCACTGATGACTGAAATCTCCAAGGTACTGGCTCGTTTCTAAATCCCTCTCCTAGATAATGTGTTGAGGTCGATAGGAAGAGATCTAACGAAGGAGATCCTTAATGTGTCTCCCAACAATAGACATGAAACATAGATTGATATATGATGCGAAGAGAGAGTAACACTAAGTACAACTGACACAGGGATGCCTGAATCATAAGGTCAACAAAAAAATAGATCGTCGACACAAGATTAAACTGCCCTTGAACATATAGCATGATACAATGGTGACTTGGTAGAGAAACATAAGAGTTGGAAAAATATAGTGTAACAACATAGGAGGGATTGAAGAAATATCCATAGTGAATGGAAGATTGACCAGAAAGAGGAGTCTCTTTGACTCATATTACTCAGACGACTCCTAGGAAAGCTAAAACTTAAATGTATCTTGAACACTCAAACATGTGCCATGTTCAAGGGAAATTTGACTAATGCTACCATTTTGAGAATAGACCAATAGTTAAAACCCCCCGATATTTTAATTTTTTTCGTGTTTTTTGTCTCCTTCATGTTTTAAGGAGCATGCAATAATGAAGCAAGTATGCTTGGTCTCCTTCATGGTTTAAAGATAATGAAATAATGATGAAATTTTGCTTGTTATTTTCCTTTTTCGTGTCCTTTTACGATTTTGAAAAGGAGATTAAAGTGTACTCGGAGGGATAGAATGAGTGTCTTAACAACATGATCCTATGTTCCAAGAATAGGAAAAAACATAAATAAATACGAATGAGAATAGTATAGGAAAGTGAGGTGCACTATTACCAGTTGTTCTCTCTCTAGGTAGAGGTATGAAAAACAAAGACCAAATAATGCAGGAGGTGGATGGTCAAGGCTACTTCATAGTAGTAACTGAGATATGGGAAAACAATAGTGCAATAGTGGGAAGCACGACACAAACAAAAAATACATAGGAAATCATTAAGAAACAATAAAAAAAATTAGGAGCCCCCATGGGATGTGTTTAGAAAATAGATGAAGAGAGAAGAATGAGGCTCAATCATCAAGTCATGGTGGGGCTAAACGAAGGATTTCAAGGCTATGAAAAAATGTATCATGGGAACCAAATGGAAATATGGGTGCTAAATATGGAACCCATTAAGGGTAGGCACTATCGAACATGTTATGATGTGCAAAAGGGAGTGGCTAATGTCACAACTTGACATGATAGAATCCAAGGCGTTGTGATGGTAGAATGGATGGTTCATAATGCAAAATGGGAAATGAAGGGAAACAACTATCCCTATATATCAGTTTGAGAACATGTACCTCAGGTTTAGTGGAATTTTCCATCTTCTTATAAAAGTACTCGTAATCTTGTCAACACATGTAAACTAGATTATGGGGGTCAAAATGCACAATGAAATATGTAAAAAGAAAATAGTTTTGGATTTTTTGGATATGATATATGAAAACCAGAAAACACTCACACCACACACCTATGTACAAGTAACTATGCATATTTATGCTTTACACTAAGTATATCCCATTGTTAGGCTCAAGAAAAGGATCTTTTTCATCACAAATGAACTCATGGGCCAATGTCGACGTCATATGGCACACCATGTCGGGACCATGCCACACATGAATGAATCTATGTAGCTGAAGATACTCATTGTGAGTATTCTATGGAAGAATCTGGTAGCATAGAACAATGATGAAACTTTGAGATGCATGAGACATCAATCAAACTCTCCATAGGGATTGGAAGAGTAACCATTCGGGGGAGTAAACTCTCTGTAAATAGCTCATCTTCTTAAGGTCATGCTAAACAAAACATTTTGATGACAATTCGAATAAAAAAAATTGTGATCTATTCAAAGGAAACACGACTGCTACCAATGTAAGATAATACTCCCTTCCCGCCCGTATTTTTTTTTATTTTTTTATAGTCAAATAAATATTATGATACAGAGGAGGAAACAAGTGTCACAAGTAAGAAAAACTAGTTCCAGTAGTGGAAAATACCTATCCTTATTGCTAGGAGGTGAAATCGGGAGATGGACACTCGGGGGAATGTTTCCTCCTGGGCATAGGGTGTCGAGATGCAAAGGATATAAACAAGGCTCTTCTTAGATGATGATGCAAACTGTTGAGGTGAGAGGCTTAAAATGCAAAAGAGAGAACCAACAATAGGCTCAATACTGCAAGCAATGGAATGAGATGCAATTACAACTTAACGCCAAAAAATGTCATTTTTCGTAATATTAGTCTAATTGGTTTGAAAAAGGGATAAACTTGCACCAAATAGAAATCCTTTCAAATCTAATTTATGAGTATGAAAGAGACAAGTTCACTTGACAATATTTTCTCTTTTTGAAACGAATCGGAAATGAGCTTAAATCAAACTCATTTGGGAGTCGTCTAAGTATAGGTTAGCATGTTTATGAGTAATAAATGAGATTCAACATAAAGTCATGTATTAGATATAAGGGACTCTCATTCCTACAGAAAAAATTATATGCATGGGCACCAAATGAAGTAGAGGATACAACTAGGGTACCCATGTTTGGTAAGTCTCTACCATTCGGTAATGACACTTCTAGTTGCAGATAGAAGGTTTTGTGTCACTATGAAATGGGTTAGTACCTAAGGCATATGATTCACAGTCATAGGACGATGCAAATGTGCATGATGGATTGGATACCTATCCTATATGTCGGGTAACAAAAATACCTATCCAATGTTACAGACGGGTGACATGGCATTGAAAACTACAATAATCCTTGGATAAAAATACAAAAACCAACTCCATCCACTATCGTATTAGTCGATTAGGCCAAAATGTTGTATGAAACTATGCAAAGTGGGTAAAAATTTTCTATAAATAGTAAAAAAAAACAATTTTACTTTATCATTTGTATTTTTTACCCAAATAGTGGATTTTGGACTAAATTGCATCCAAACTTCAATTGGTTATTGCAGGATCTACGAGCGATGAAATCGATGACCGTTTGGACCAGGTAACTCATTTTTCTCTCCTCTTTGTTTTTAGTGGATTAAATTTTGTAATTAGGTTTCATTTTTAAAGTTATTTAGGGTGAAATTTGAAAACTTATGTGTATGTGGGATACAATTTATGGGGTCATGTACAAGCATGCTTATATGCGGATGTTTGAAAAAAAACCAGTGTATAAGCAAGCTTATATGTGACTATGTACAATACAACTCATGTATATGTCCATGGATAATGTTTTTTAAAGGTTGATAAATCAAAAAAGGGTTTGACTCTTGTAGGATGGTGCTAGAGTGGAGAGAAAGAGAGAATGAGGAGGTAGATGTTGCAGTGGAGAGAGACCCAGAGGCCCAAATGGCCTTAAAAATATGTAGTCTATAAAAATTTTGGGATATCAAAGGTATGAGGGCCCAAGTGAGATTTATACAACTTCTTGTGGACTGCTGGGGTCTAGATAGTGACAACTTCAACTTTGATGGACAACCATTAAGTATTGAAGTCGACGACATATATTTCTTGATGGGATTGTCACATCTGGGTGAGGTGGTCAATATCAAAGCCTAGGAGCTGGGAGTGGCACGAAAATAGAGGAATACATAGCCACTCATTGCATTACAGGAACTGACAAGGTAGGGATCCAAATCCTGATCAAAGAGATAAACAATCTAAGTCTCAATATTGTTTTCCTCGATTTGATACAGATCATGAGATAGGCCTCTTTGCACCAAGAATCGAAGCCACTTATGTTCTACTCAATGGAGTGCTTGATACCCACTGTGTATGACTGGTGCACCTCACTGCTAGCCAACATTAAGAGCCAACTGAAAGAATGAAAATAGGGTAGTAAAAGGAACTTTGGGTTTTCTTCTATCCTTTGTAGCTTTTTCTTCGAGCGGGTACCAAGATTGGGACCTAGAGTTGAGATTATTCTGCATGGACCTCACGATCCAGCCAGAGCATGATGGACTAAGGTGATGAGGTGGTAGGGGGGAGGTATGGTGCCAACACCCTACAACGATGACTTATTCTTATGGTGGAGACAACATGTGATATCTTTGGATGACTACCCTTATGCAAGGATTGAATTCAGAGAATATACTGACATGCGATTACCACCAGGGTTTGCCTACCGAGACATAGGTATGTCACAGTTTTTTAAATATTTCATTTTTTTGTATTTTTGTATAGGAGAACAAAAATATTTTTGGATGGTGTTAAGTATTAATTAAAAATGTATGTGACACAGACATAGGTCCATGACGGTCGAACGGAATTCCATGACATCGTCAGAGGCACCATGAGGGGATGCATGTAGAGTCCTTCAAAATGTGCAGGGAAATCTGTCTCGTTTGACACAGAGGATTCCTATGGTTCATGTGGAGGATTTGTCTAAGGCTATGCAGTGGTAGGTGGTAGGTGTGCCCTGTGTTTGGGTACGACTCTTTCATCATCTCGAAAATGTCGTAGTCTACTATCATGACACTCATCCGACACCACAGGTGTAGATGTCGTGACTATTGTATGATCAACTGTATATGTGTATTGAGGGTGTTAGCCCCAATTTTGTACTATAAACATATATTTTTGAAATATCTATAAAAACATGGTTCTTCAGCGTAACTTATGTTACAATGTGTACATTTATGAAAATGTTTTCTTTTCTTTAGTTATGTGACAAATGACAATCTAAAACAAAATTAGCATATGCATCGAATACATAATTAAAACTTCTAGGCATGTGATGATAAGTAATAAAATCAAACTGTCATTCAAAAAGTCATATATGTAAGAATCATTGGAGTAGAGTAGGGTCACACACACGGTAACTATCGTTCAACTTACATACTACTAACTAGGATTCTAGGAGAACCTCTAAAGAGAGAATACCATGTGAAATGGCATCACACAAAAGTTCTATAACGATGGTATATTCGACCACATTATTCATGGATGTCCCTAGGCATACACCACATGAAGACACCAATAGACCCTCGGGTGAGTAAAAAACCCAAGTGACAGACGCCAAGTTCTGTGTATGATGACTAGCCCCATCTGCGAATTATATGTAGACTGAAGACTTCATTGATATATGCCAACGAAGGGAAAAATCGATAAGAAAGATGAAGATAAAAATAGAAGGAAAAGATATATACACTAAATTAGATTATTATACAAAGAGTTATGAACAATATTATGGATCAAATGTAATATCTTTTCAAATAGAGCTCATTCCTGGGTTCAACCAACATGTTCCCTTCATAATATTCTAGTTCATAGGCTCCTTTTTCTAGGACATGTTGCACGATATAGGGACTGTGCCACAGGGGTTTGAGCTTGCCTAACCCCAATGGTTCTTTGGCTTGATCATATAGAAGGACCAAGTCACCCTCAGTGTACAGTCGAGGACTTACAAATTTATTGTATTCGACCTTGACACATATTTTATTTTCTTTGATATGCATAGAAGCATCTCAACATTGCTCATCTAGACTCTCTAGGTGCACAAGGCGTTGTTCAAGATCATAAGTGTTAGGTAGGAGCAAAACTTCCAATCTAATAAAAGGGATATTGAATTCATTAGGTAAGATCGAATCCACAACGTGTACTAACTGGAAAGGAGAAAAACTAGTGGAAGTCTTGACCAAGGTTTGGTATGCCAAAAGTGTTGGATACATCATGATATCCCAGTCAGATTTTATCTCGCTGAAATTATTATGCAAAATGGTCTTGAGAAACTTGATCAAGACCTCTACTTGTCCATTTTCCTAGGGGTAGTAAGGGGAATAATGAAAACTCTTAAACCCTAGTTTATATGCTCATTCTTCCACCATTTCATTCTGAAAATGACTTCCATGATCAGTGACAATCTCACTCAATATTCCAAACCTGGCTATAATTTGATTGAATATGAAGAAGGAGGTAATCTTTGCATTGGATTTAACTGTAGGCATGGCCTTGGACCACTTAGTAAAGTAGTCTACGACCATGATAATGTGTTGATGCCCCCCAGCTGAAGTTGGGTTGCAATCTGTTATCACTCCAAGAGTCACCCTGAGACTGCAAATGGGGGTAAGCCTGGTAACATTAAGTTTATTTTGAGTGGGTTAAAATTCGGGAGTTAGAAAAAGACTGCAAAGAAAGGAAAATATAGCAGAGGTAGTTACAGATCGGTTCTGAACCATTGGGCTATGGAATCATAAGTATCATGCTGAATGAAGGTATTTAAACTTCCTATCAGACAAAGGATTTTTAATGGTGAAGGAAATAAATTATGGTTTAACAAAAAGATGAAAATTTACTAAGAAAATATCCTCTCTACAAAGAAAATAAGATGTTTCTGAATAATAAACATTGAAACATGGGAAATATGACAACATATTCTCTATCACCTCAGGAATCCATAAATCAAAGATGCTACATCCAAATGAGAATAAAAACAAAATGTGTCTCAGTGATAAATGATGAAACATGGTCAAGATGACATAAGATCCACTACCACCTCAGGAATCCATAGATCAAAGATGTCATATCCAAACAAGAAGAAAATAACAAGTGTCTGAGTGATAAACAATGAAAAATGAGCAAGATGAAAACAAATCCTCTACCACCTGAGGAATCAATAGATCAACGATGTTAAATCCAGACAAGAAGAAAACATCAAGTGTGTTAGTGATAAACAATGAAAAATGGGAAAGATGACCATAGATCCTCTACCACCTCAGGAATCCATAGATCAAAGATGTTACATTCAAACAAGAATAAAACGACAAGTGTTTGAGTGATAAATGATGAAAAATGGGCAAGATGAAAATAGATCCTCTACCGCCTCAAGAATCCATAGATCAAAGATGCTACATCCAGACAAGAAAAATAGAACAACATGTAAAATAATAAGACAGTCTGATAAAACAACTCAAAGTAATCTTCAATAACATAATATTTTACAATCCATGCCCCGCAGGGTTAGAAAATGAAAAATATAGTGCCTTTCTTCTAAAGACCTCTTGGATCTCTAGCCTCTAAAACCCCCTTTTCCTCATTTTGATCTCCTTCTTTTATACATAGAATGGTGGTCAAAAACCAAGAATCCTAGCTCTCCCACCTATCATAGGGTTGTTCACGTGGATCTTTCTTCTGTAAGTCGGATTGACATGGGTTTTCTCAAGAAAATGCCCTCTGTGGTACCTCAAGCTAATAGTCTTGTATCTACGACCGAACCTTCCATGATTTCTATTTATGGGGTGAGTCAAGGTTTCAACCACCACTCCCTCATTTGATTGACTGATATTTTCTCTGGATCAGGATGAGGATTTGATTCCTAGAAGGATGTCGCATGCTTCTCACGTATTTGGCACTGAATAAGCATGTGATTTCAGGATCGTACAAGTCAATCCTTGTTCATTGGATGAATCCTCCTCAGGATCGGGACACGACCTAATGACTAGGGCATGACCACCTATTGTCCTTGGATATGGAACTAAATGACCATGTAATTTTGGGGTCGTCAAAACCAGTTTTTACCCACACCACTTTTGGGCCCTTAATGCACTATTTTCTACCATGTAACCTCCGCGTAATACCGTGGCTTGTATTTCCACATGCTTTTGGATTTTAACACCCGTGGAGCTTGCGACGCTGAATGACGGGTGGTCGTTGATATGGACGCAATCTATGATCTGGCCACGCCTACTATTTTAGTTCCCCCACTAAAATTTGTCCACCCACCAACAATGGAATTCCTCCAACCTCGCTCAAAGATGGTGTTGAACTGAACTTCTCAGGGGATCTCTGCTACTACAAACTGCACCTACCTATTTCCTTTGCTCATGGCTATCACTTTTGACACTAAATAACTTCATGTGATAACACAATCCACAAAGTCCACCCCCCACTTGGTGAAGGGACTGACGGTAATGACTGGATGGAGAGGGGATGGATGCGAGCACATTTTTCAAGTGAACACATGGCAGGGGTGATATTTCTTAACTGCTTTGACATAATTTTTGAAGAAAGATGGCCAAAAATAACCAGATCACAAAATTTTCTGGGTCGTCGCAAGCCCAAATGTATGACCACCACAAGCCCCATTGTGGTAGTCGTTCAAAACATACTCAACTTCTTCGTGAGTTAAACATGTATATTTAAGCTTGTACAATATTTACTGTAAAAAAATTTTCAGTAAAAAAACAGAAAATGTACAATGGAAAATAAAAACATTACACAGATATTTTTCCCGTGGAAACCCAAACTGCGAAAACCAACATATTATATATTCATTCTTAGTGATACATTGTTTACA
>SNQJ01S0092783.1:9691-23933 GCA_010110895.2 Picea sitchensis | reverse complement strand
TATATATGCCAAGATTTTATTTATACTAAATTAAAATGTGTCTATAAATAAGAAAAAGAAAATGGGTTGACCTTCTAAGACCGCTTTGATAAGGGTGAAACGGTCTCCCAAGGATAGCCAATGGTTACACCAGTGGCCAATTCTTTTCTCAACTTTGGCGATGAGCCAGTTCCAATCGGTAGGCTTGAGTGATTCAGCGTTTAAGAAGTAGCCGAGGTATTTGAAACCTTCGGAGAGGATTACAAATTTGTGAAGGAGTAGATATTTTAGTAAGGCGAGTGTTTGGTCTTGAAGATTGGCAAAATGGAAGGTCGTTTTGTCCCAATTCATCAGAAGTCCCAAGGCATTACAGGTTAAGAAGGCATCTATTAGAACAAAAGATGTTTAAAGTAGTAGGCTCATATTAAAGTTTCATATTGTGATTTGATTTTATAAATAATGATGGTCTTAACTTTATATTTATATATTTTTTCATAATAAAATGTGATTCATGAACATGAGTTGAGTATTGAAGTAAAAAGAATTTCTCATCGACTAGATGTATATAAATGAAATGAAATGACGTAAAGATACATTAAGATAGATTGAAATTAAAAAATGTCCAATAAATTAACTAGCTTGAATGGAGGTTCATCTTCAACTATGGAAGATATTAGTTATGCATTCAATGGTTGTGTCATTAAAATAACTAAAATAATCCTTATATGACATTCTTATATAAATTTGTTATTTTCAAACACTATGTATTTATAGTATTGACATGAATTATATATATATATATATATATATTATTATATATATTATTATATAGTCTTCTATAAAATATGAGAAAAGAAAATTTTGAAAAAGTACATGAAAATGCCCAATAGATTGAATGTAATGAAGGTTCATCTTTTGAAAATGCCCAATAGATTGAATGTATGCAATGAAGTTGGGGCGTAAGGTATGGTGTTTTCTGTTTTATGTGGCTCAGCGTCCTATCTCCCCAACTCGGCCTTTTGGACAACTGTTAATAGAATCGACCGTCTCATAAGGTACCTGGTATTAAATATTGTTGACAGGAGCTCAACAAGGCTCCCATTTACCTGCGCATTCTTGCCTTTGTTATTATTCCGTTAGTATCTCTAAACGCTGATTCTGTCAATCCTATCCAATATAGTACCCACGGGTGGGTATGTGGTTCGATGGGCTCCCAATTCAACTTATTGCCATAAGTTTCTTGTCTGAGAGGATTGATTGACAGAAGCTTGAAGGTTCTGTATCCTTGGCGCAAATTTTGGGGTAGCGGTGACTGTTTTTTTGTGTTCCCACCACGCGATGTCCTCGTAGATGAGCATCTTATCCTTACACTGTCCCTCTCGCCATTTCCTCGCCTCTACGTCTGGTACGTGGACACACAAACCCGAATCCAAAGGTCCGTTTCATAAGAAGTCTCGGAATAAACAAATTACCTCAGCGTGGGTGACTTTTCGTTGAATATTAATATTATATTATAGGACAGACGAGCCTTAAGCTCACTCAGCCGAATATTTAACGTTTTGTAAACTGAGATTCCTTCCTTTTTGAAAGTGTTTTAATGGTTCCAGCCCCGCCTTCGTTGCGACCTGGACTGTGGGTCGGGCAGCTGGGCTCTCTCTCCACCGTTCAGTTTAATTTCTGAACACTCGATCCTCTGGCGGCCTTGAGGTGGCTTCCCGTCGCAGAGCGGGAGTAGTTACAGCTACAGGTTTAGCGAACTGAGTGACTTTTCTCTCCGTCCCCTCATCTTCTAGATCATTACCCGCTGAGATTTATGACGGGTCTGGAATACACGCAAATCGGAAGCAATAATGGTTTTAGATGGGGGAGCGGAATGATTTAGGGATTGAGCAAAAAGATTGTTGTTGCTATCTTGCTAGGGTTACAGCTGTTAGTCATTAGTTATGATTAACATTATTGGTCCTTAATACTTAGACTAAACCCACGAAATTTTTCCTGATCTACTTAGATCTGCAGTCGCAACTTAGGGCCGCGAGCTGTTAGCTCAGGCCCAGGCCGTTTATCAACCATTAATAACTACCTTGACAGTTACTTGATTAATTCTGTAACTTTCGTTGCTGAGTCTTAAACGTTTGGGACAGCACAAGAATAGCGCACTCTTTGCCCCCCCCCTGCTGTCATTATCTTTTTATTATTCATTGGTTATGATGTTAACCTTTCGACCCCCGACAGCTGTTACGAAATCGCCAACCTAATCAATACACAGGCTACCATTCCTCTTACCTAAGTCTGCACTTTCACTGCGTGGCGAATTCTTCCTTCAGGGGCGCGAATTCCCTTAAAGCCACCAACTGTCACCCACATTCAGCCTTCCCAAAAACTTCCTCTGACCGTTGCCAATCGCTGCACCCTGCGTGATTGCTTAATGGCGGGCTGCTCTCAGTATTAATAAAGTTCGGTGTAAAAATATATATATATGATGTTGTTGTGATGATGCGTGCCTTAAAATATATATAATTCATGCCTTAATATATATATGATTCGTGCTGTAATTAATTCGTGCCTTAAAATCTATATATGATGTTGCTGTAATGTGGTTGATATAGATAATCCAATGGAGGAATGAACACTTGTCCATTGTTGATCCCGAGGCCAAATATTCCACCAGATTTATAGATAACATGAGCTACGAGAATGATACTATGTCCTTCTCCACTCTTACACCGAAGGTGGACAAGAAAGAATATGACATGGCNGATTAGTCAACAACCCTAATTCCTTAACTGGAATTAGAAAACCATCAGCAAAAAACCATGTGGCGAAAATCGCTAAAAACATACACAAGAAATGCCAAAAACAAAAATCGAGGGTGTTGGCCCCCAACCCCATGCAAGGGGGCTCCCGCCCCTATGACCCCTCACGCGCCTAGCACAATGCAAAAACTAAGTCTATTTGTACAAAGAATATAACCCATACCCAATAATTTAGATCTCTAAACTACGTGTTTATGACTAATTAATCTCTTTTTTAGCATTTTATTTGTTATTATTTTTAAAATATAAAAGCCAATTTATTTTGCAACATTTTAAAAGAAATTATTTAAATATTTTGTCCTTAATTTTGATTATTTATCATAAACAAAATGTGCTAAAATTTTGATATTTTATATTTAAATTTAAAATATATATATATATATATATATATATATAATGAAATATTTCATATTTGCTTTCCTTTTAATTTACTTTGAAATGTCTCATTCATATATATATATAAATTATGAAGTGATAATTGATTTTGAAAATCATATTAAAAGGTATAAAATAACATTTCGTTTTTCTATATATTAAAATTGAAATATTCCTATATTTGAATCTTAGATATTTTGGAATGTATCAAAAATAAATTAATTTGAATGGTGGTTTCTAGATATTTTGGAATGTATAAAAAATAAATTGATTTGAATGGTGGTTTCTCCCCCCGAAACTAATAGCAAAGCAACTCAAAATCAATTCATATATTCCCCTCCCTCTTAAAGCATCAATTAAAAAATTGTCACATTAAAAAGCTTAATTTTGAAAATTATATTAAAAGATATAAAATAACATTTCATTTTCTATATATTAAAATTGAAATATTCCTATATTTGGATCTTAGATATTTTGGAATGTATCAAAAATAAATTGATTTGAATGGTGGTTTCTTCCCTAAACTAAGAGCAAAGCAACTCAAAATCAATTCATATATTTCCCTCTTAAAGCATCGATTAAAACATTGTCGTATTAAAAAGTTTTTATTGAAGTAATATAAAATAGTGTTGTTTAAATATTTTACTTGTGTATTTTTGTTGAAATTTGGTGATATAAATCCAAGTGAAATTGTAATTTTCTGTTATTTAAATTGTATTTTCGATTGTATAAATGGATTTAGTGTTCTGAAAAACCTTCGGCACTCAGATTATAGAGACTTGGCCACTCAAATATGTAGTTCCAACAATTTCTCACTAGATTTCAAGCAAAATTGATTGGAAAATATGCTCTAAAAAGGGACAAAATGTAGAACATTTAGACCACAGCATATAAAATTACATTTTCTAAACCCCGTCTCTTTTAGTGAATACAAGGTTTTTTACAATGACCCCAAGAGAATGTTTTTACGAGTTTAGGGATCATGAAATCATATTTATATAGAGAACTCACTACCTATTCACTCCATGGAAAAGTATAGGTTTGCACAACATGATTCCTCCACACTTTACCTATCAAATTTTTCTTAACTGAACCCCATATATATATATATATATATATATATATATATATAGTGTCAATTGGGTTTAGCTTGGGTGGTTGGAAGGAATGATTGTAATACTCTCCATCTATATTCAATTCTCGCATGTGACATGTTAAGCTCTTAACAAGTATATCATTGTAATGACTTTGAGTCTTGTTGTTGATCAACTTTGTGCCCTAAAGATTCTAGGATTTACCTTAGATACAATCCTCGAAATGAAAAGAAATACTTAAAAGTTTTTCCATACAAAATATATATATATATATGCCAAAATTTTCTTTATACTAAATTAAAATGTGTCTATAAATAAGAAAAAAAATAAGCCCTCTCATAAATGTCCACATCCTTACTCTTTCTCAAATTTATTCCAAAACAAAGTGTGCCCCTCTTCATAAAAGAAGACTCCATAAGCAGGCATACTAGTTAGGGAGCAAGATGAATGCACCCCTATGTTATGAATGAATTCATAACATAGTAATAACACTGTCGACTTTAAGTAACATTATTTGACCTATAGACTCAATGGGTTTTGATTATTTTCAATTAAACTCCTATAAAATGGATCAATTCCAACTCGATTCTAACATATATAATAAACATTTGTTTTGGAGTTATTTTTATCATATATTTCAAAACATTTGTTTTTGGAGTTATTTTTATTATATTTTTAAAAACTTAAAAATTTAGTAAACTGTAAAAAGGTTATATTTCAAAAACTTAGTAAAAAGGTTATGAAAGAGGTGTCATGGTTGGTTTTGAGGTAGAGCGAACCTCCTCTTCTTTAAACAATGGTTCCCCATTTTAACCTAGCTTCAATGCTTATTTCCTCAACTCTAGTTCAAGGTGAGAATGCTAAATGTCCACAATCACATGTGGGGAATGGAAATCTTACAATGAATAAAAAACTCTTGGGATAAATTTATTAAGTCAAATCCAAGCTAAGAGAAAAATGTGACATTTTCTCTAATGTTAAAATCAAAGTAGAACTCGACTTGAGAAAAGTTCTTCTAAAAAGATTATTTTAAAGCATGGAAATTCAATACTAAATAACAAGAATATAACCTTGAGGTGTGAACCTTGTCCATAAACATGTTATTGAAGGAAGCTTGCCCATTGCACAATGTTTCTCACGATTAAAAATTAAATAATAACGAACCTAATGGGTGGAATGACCCAATGATGAATTAAATAATAACGAACCTAATGGGTGGAATGACCCAATGATACATGGGCCACATGGGTTGGCATAAAAAAAAATGATACATGGGCCACATGGGTTGGCATAAAAAAAATGATACATGGGCCACATGGGTTGGCATAAAAAAAAAAAAARGATACATGGGCCACATGGGTTGGCATTAAAAAGCATTAAAAAATGATACATGGGAATCAAAGATTTTAGACGTCCCTACTCCACCCTCTATGGGGTGTGATGTGAATAGAAATACAATTATGAGTAAGGTTTCACCCTCGAGTTCCCCTGGGAGGGTGAATAGATTCAAAAGATGGATACCTCCTCTTAGAATWTGTAAAGTACCCAAGTCAATATTCGACCTTTGCCATGCAAGATTTATATATTTTCACTATTATATTTTCACTTGGCATGCAAGTCAATAGGGAAAATATATATTTTCACTAATTTAACAATTTTTATTCAAATGAAGTATATGTGAAACTTTATTTTGTGTATACATATTTATGTCATAAGGTCTTTTCATTAATTGTTTTTTCAAACCACATAAGTTATAACAACTTATTAAATTGTTTAAGAATATTGTCCATCGTTGTGAGTAGGGTTGGGCATTTTGATTGGTATGGTTTTTAATGAACATGGTGTTAATGGCAGACTGGGGTTTGGATTAGTGTTTGATTCAGAGCTAAGGGAGGAGCAGAGGGAAGCATGACCCAGAGATTAGTTGGAAGAAGAGTCTCGGAGATCGAGGTAAGGGGTAGTAATGGTCAGGAGGGTAGGTGACAGATTCAGGAGGCTTTTTCAGAGCTAGAAGTTTTCAATTACATTATGGAGGATGAACTAAGCGCCCTAATGAGAGAGGATGACAAGGTTTTTTTGGAGGCAAGCAGACCTCTTCACCTCGATTGATGAGCTAATTTTGGGGAATGGAGACATAAGGGACAGGCTTGTCGGTAAGAGGTCAAATCTAGGTAAGGAAGCGGGGCCAATAAAGGATACCTCAAGGGTTGTCGGCTCTATAGAAAAAGGTACGCAAACTAATGAAGTCTCACTTGCGACCTTCAGAACTACGAGAATGTGTATTAATGGATGTCCCTTGATAGAGGGAGAGAAAGGTTCTCCTTTTGGTGAGAGAGACCTTTTGGGCAATCATAGAGTGCCTTCTAAGGAAGGTCGAGGGGAGTGGAAAAGAACCAAACCTTGGAAACCGAAGAAGGGCACACGAAAGATGGTTCTTGGGGGGGATATTGGGTTGGAAGAGGCTTGCAACCTGGCTATGTGTGCATTGGTTGGTAGGTTTACCTACAGAGCTTTGAATAGTCAGGGTCTCCCTGAATGGGTGGCAAAGACATGGGTTCCTTTACTGGGGTATATTCTGGAGACGGTGACCTTGATTAGGGGTTGGTATTGCTTTATTTTCAAATCTCCTGAAGACTCCATGAATATTTTACAGTCCACTTGGGTCATAAACGGAGGAAGCCTCATGTTGAAGAGATGGAGAGTGATCCTTCACACGAGTATTTCCAGTTTAGGCATGTTTGGGTCCTTATCCCTGGACTGTCGCTTCAGCTTTGGAATGCAGGGGCGCTAACTAGCATAGGTAATGAACTAGGTCAATTCATTTATGTGGATGTAGGGTTACTTAAAGGAGCAAATAGCCATTTGGGGAGGGTTCTGGTTGAACTAGATGTACATGTTGGTCTCCTGGAAGCACTGGATATTGAGTGGCAAGGGAGGGTTTTTGGACAAAGACTATATTACCTACGTCTCCCCTTCTGATGCTCCCTCTGTAGACAGACGGGTTATCTTTGAAATGAGTGCCTTCAGTTTGTCCCGACTGAAGAATCGGAATCGTCTATGCTGAGGAAGATGGTTCCCTGCAATTCCTCGGGTGTGGACTCATTTTGGAGTGGGGAAGGCTTCTCCACAGAGGAGGAAACTCGATTTACTCCAAAGCTAGCTTTTGAAGCAGGTAAACTTAATAAACTATGTCCCTTTTTTTTCTCTTCGTTGACTGTTTCTGAGATGGTAAGGTTAAATCTGATTTGAATCTCCTCGGTAGTGATTTCCCCAAATAACACCCATTTTCAGATCCCCTCTAGAGAGCTAGCTGGGGAAGTGGTCGGCATTGCTCTTGGGGGGGAAACAGTCATGGATAAACTAGACTAGTCTTGTCTCTCTCCCCGCACTTGTTCCGGGGAAGAGGGCTTCCTTCTTGCAGAGGTTGGGTCGGGGAGGGCTTTGTTAGGGAAGCAGGCTCTGGATTCTAGACAAAGTTCCTTGGGGGATTTTCTCGAGTCCCTGGTTCCTTCCATCATAGAATCGGTCACAAAACATGCCCTTTCGACTTATCTTGGGCGCTCGGTTGTTGGTCGTGAGGGAGAACCTTCAGTTCGCAAGGAGCGGATAGAGTATTTGAGTGTAGGTAGTGACTCAAAGCAAGAGGCCTTGTCTAGTGGTATGAGAAGGGATGTCTCTCCTATTAAGATGAGGAGTGCACGCAGGAAGGCTCAGGAATTTCAAGGGGACACAATCATCTGTGGCAGTATCTTTTCTAAACAAGGGGATCTAAGAGGAATCAAAGCCCTCTCCAAGGAAAAATAATGATTTGTATCTCTCTTAACTTGAGGAGAGTTGGAGGGGCTCCTAAACTATCCTCCCTCCATAGACTTTTGAGTTGCATTTTGCCAGATATTGTGTTTTTCCATGAAATGATGGTTGATAATTCCAAAGCTCCAGGTTTTGTGTCTAAACTGCGACCTAGTTGGTTCTATTACACGGTAAAGTCTGTGGGTCAGTCCGGAGGCGTCTGTGTGGCATGGAACCCTAATTTCCTTAAGATTTCCCCCTTTGTTACTTGTGTTGGTATTCTTCTGGAAGCCTCTCTAAGGGTGGATAATCAGTCGATCACCCTACTTAATTGCTATGGGCCCTGTACTAATAGAAAATCCTTTTGGAAATCGGTGGTTCACAGTTGGCTTCTTGCCACAAATAACCTTATTCTCGCTGGAGACCTGAACTTTACAGTGTGAGTCGGCGAAGTGTGGGGGAGCACTTGTCAGTTAGATCCTCTATCTGGTTTTTTTAAAGAACTTTTTCAAAATTTAGGATTGCTTGAGGTCGCTCTGAATGTTTGTTTGCCTACTTGGAGAAATGGAAGAGATGGGGCAGCGGGCATTGCCAAGAGATTGGACAGGGTTTATATGTCGGAAGAGCTGGTATCATCGGTAGGGAGATACAGATATTGGGTGGCCTACCCCTTTTTTTGGATCATGCTCTGGTTGTTCTCCAGTTTGACGATACCTACATGCAGGTGGCTTTCCCCTTCAAATTGAATCCCATCTAGTTGGGTGTGAAGGGCTTCACTGAAGTTGTCCCAGAGATTTGGAATTCCTCAGAGTTTGATGAGGAACCTTTAGCCCTTAGAATATTGGTTCAAAAATTAAAGGTGCTTTAACACAAAGCTATTGGTTGGAGAAAAGAAAATACAAAGTTGAGACTCCTAGAGGTAGCCTCGACTGAGGAAGCCCTCGAGAAATACTATCTTGACAAAGCAAATGGGAGTACTGGAGCAAAGGTGGATGTCCACATTAAAGAGCTTAAAGATATTCGAAAAAAATTCATAATTGATGAAGAAGAAGAATGGAGACAGAAGATTAGAGCCACCTGGCTCTTAAGGGGTGATCGGAACACTAATTTTTTTCATCGTTACGCCAGCCATAGGAAAAACAACAAAGCGATTTGGGAGATTCTGGATGGAAATGGTTGTAGCCACTCCAGTCAGAGGGATCTGGAGGATGAAGCTGTGAAACATTTCAAATCTCAGTATGCAAACTTGGGGAATAATTCTATATGTGATCAGGTGAGCACAATGCATCTTTACCCAAGGTTCCTTACAGAGAGGGATATTTTGGAAATGGAAAAACCTTGTACAACTAAAGAGATCCTTCTTGTTTTAAAGAGTTTTGCTAGGGAAAAGATCCCTGGACCGAACGGGTGGACGGTATAATTTTTTCTTTGTTAATTTGATCTGATTGGGCTTGACGTTTTGGAGGCAGTGGAAGAGTCTAGATGGTCTGGTTCATTTCCAAAGTCTCTAAATTACTTCCGTTGTTCTCATTCCTAAGGTGGACAAGCCCACAAATTTTGGGGATTATCATCATATTTCCCTATGTAACCTTTCTTACAAAATTATAGCGAAGATTATAGCAAACATGATTAAACCGCTTATGTCAAAGTTTTTATCTGTGAAGCAGTTGGGTTTTCTTAAAGGAAGACAGATTCTTGATGATGTTCGTACTACTCAGGAGTTCCTTCATAGTATCAAGTCAAACAATTTGAAATCTTTAATACTAGAGTTGGACCTCCAGAAGGCCCAGGACTATGTCCAATGGGATTTTCTCAGGTTGATCCTCCTCCAGATAGGCTTCAACCTTCTTCTCACAAATTGGATTATGACTTGTGTTACTACATTGATGTTTGCTATATTGATAATTGGCGGGGCAACCTCCTTTTTCCAGAGTGGTCATGGGCTAAGGCAAGGATGCTCGCTTTCCCCACTTTTGTTCATCATGTTTATGGAGGGCCTCACATTATTTCTAAAGTAGGCGCACACTTAGGGTAAAGTTTCTAGGGTTAAGGTCTCGAGGCTCATTAAGCTTTTAATTTTACTATTTGTTGATGATGTTTTGATAATTACCAGTGCTAAGGTCTCTGATTGGAGGGAAATCATTTTCATTATGTCTATCTTATGCAGTGCTTCTGGTCTTGTCTTGAATCTTCATTGTAACACCATGTTTCCCCCAATTTGTAAATATAACTATATTGGCCAAGAGACTATGGAAAACTCAAATGTGTGAATGTTTGATTTGATGGACCTTTGTATAAAAGGTTGATGAATGTAAATTATGTTATTTTAATAGAAAATGGATAAGCGTTGCATGAATGCTTGAAAGGGGATGTGCTAAGAGAGACCACAAATGTTATGAAAGAGATGGTGGAGGGGACTAGGAATGGTTGTGTTAACCTCCACCGAACCAGTACTTTGTTGGATTTAATTGCTCATGATCAAAACAACCCTCTGACCCAGGAATGAATTACAGACAGGTTGGTAGGTGAGAAGACCTCCTCGAGGGTTAATGAGGGGATGAGTGCAGACCGCCCATCTGTAATGCTTCCAGACCTGACCACGGACTGGGAATTCAGGCCACACGCAATCTTGTTGAGTAGAGATCATAGTCTGAGAGTCATCTAAAGGTCCATTTGACCTAGGTCTAGGAACCCTGTGCTAAGCCCGAAAGGAGCTAGCTCATAATGGTTTCGGAGTTTCGGGAGTTCGACGCTCTGGGATGTCAAACTTCACGATAGTCAAAGTTACCTGAACTCCCTAAGTAACAAGAGTCGTAGATGAATCAAGAACCTGACAGAGGAGATGAATGTGAGCCATTCATTGGGAGGAAAAACTATCTCAGTCGTCATATCGACTCAAATATCCACTCGAGTTAATGGATCAAACACTAGCCGCTCGATTATATCAATGGTTGGGAATCATTGTGGAGCGCGAAGGTGAAATTAGCGGACGTGCTAGTTCATGGTCCGCAATAAACCAACGTCATTGATCTCGTCGAGGTGGAGGATCAACGACCATGATTAGACAGAGTCGGGCGAGCACTTTCCAGATTGCAGAGATTGGACCCCGCAATCACTGTGAACCATCGATCTGTGAATAGAGATCGATTGGTGGGAATCATTATGGAGCACGAAGGTGAAATTAGAGGACGTGCTAGTTCACGGCCCGCAATTAACCAGCGCCATTTCTCTCGTCAGGGTGGAGTATCATCGACCACGATTAGACAGAGTTGGGAAAGCACTTTCCAGATTGCGGATATTGGGCCCTGCAATCACTGTGAACCATCGATCTGTGAACAGAGGTCGATTGTTGGGAATCATTGCGGAGCGCAAAGGCAAAATTTACGAACATGCTAGTTCATGGCTCGCAATAAACCAACATCGTTGATCTCGTTGGGGTGGAGAAACAATGACCACGATTAAACAGAGTCGGGTGAGCACTTTTCAGATTGCAGAGATTGAGCTCTCTAATAAAGAGCGATCAAGTTGGGGCCTCGCAATCACTGTGAATCATCGATCTATGAACAAATCGGTATTGATCGGATCTCGACCATGAAAATATGAAAATATGAGTGACGCCATCCATGGTGATGTGGATTTAAGCTTGACGAGCCACGTGCCACTTGGATCCATGCGCATCACATACCTATAGCCCCTTTTGAACGTGATATGTGTCATCCCATACGAGGGCACATGTCATCCCTGACCCAGCTACATGTCAGCCCCTGGCACATGCATACCTCGCCCACGTCATTGGTGAAATGACTGGGATTCCGAGAGTCTGGGACTTCAGGACTCCGGAGGATTCGAGGGCTTCGAAAATCCCTGAAGTGTCGAAGTAGATCCTAGTCGTTGGCACAAGAAGGAATGTGGCAGTAGATTGTTAACTCTGGAGGAACATGAGGAGTGAAGTCCCGAAGTGTCGAAGTCCATCAGAACCGTCCATTGGAAGGGGGCGTGTGGCGCTTGATCTGTAACTCCGAGTATGAAGTACTTCGGAGAAAAGACCTTGGAGCGTTTGAAATTCCCAAATGTCAAAGTCTCGAAGTGAATCAGGGTCGTCAAAATATCTGAGGACACGTGGCGTCGGATTGTGAACTTCATAGATTTGCCACTACGGAGGATTTATGTGGTGGTTATCTTGGTGCTTGTTGCCTTGGCGTATGGTCATAGCCTGATCCAGGCAGATATTGGTGGCCACCCACCTATTCCAACTGGATCCTCGTCTCCATTTTTGTTCAGCATGTCTTTTTGTGCTGGTTTATAATCAGTTCGTTCCGCTCCTAAATCTGGATCAGTGGTATCAGAGCAGTCTTCTCTTCATTTATTTTTCTTCGTGCATGTCCCCAACAAGGTCTGGGTACAAGAAGTTGGTACTTGAACCCATTGATCCATTACCATATAGGTCGCACCGAGCCTGAAAACAACCCATGGGAGATGAAAAGAAAGATGATGGAGAAGGAGATCCTATTAAAATGTTTCTCGAGGAATCCCTCATGTGAAAAAGGAACGAAATGATGGAAAACATCGCGCAGATCCTTCAACAGTTGCCCACGAGAGAAGCATCTTTATCAAGCGGCCATGCAACCCTCTTCAAGGTATAGGTAAATTTTGATATTCCATTATTGGAAGGACTGATAGATGCGGATGTTGTAGATAAATGATTGAATCTGCTTGAAGGATATTTTTCGGTCCACAATTTTTACGATAGGGAAAAGATCACTTTTGTACTCCTCAACGTCGTTCTCGATGTGAAAGACTGGTGGGATACTTAATCTGAGCAAAGGCTTGTTGAGGAATATGCAATTTTTGTGGTGGCCCCTACATGGGATTCCTTCCTGGATGACATTAAATAATAGTACTACCTTTTTGGAAGCTACGAGGACCAATACACTAGATGGACCACCCTGCGTCAAGAAAGGGACCAGACAGTACCAGAATTCACCAATATTTTCCATACCCTACGCACCAAATTGGGTATCAAAGATTATGAGTGTCATCTGGTGCTCAAATACCGCGGTTGTTTGCATTGATACATTCAAACATAAATGGAGTTCCTGGCCATCACCTCGTTGGGCACAACTTATAGATAAGCTATCAAGATCGAGTAGAAATTTAAGCATAAATGGCAAGAGTTTGGTTCTGCAAACCCCTCACAGTCGAAGCAGGGCAAAGGAAGCCTGAATCCACACAATAAGGGACCAAGTCAAGATGGTCACCCTAGGGACAATCTGTCCAAGCCGCAACACAAGAAGGGCAATGAAAAGACAAAGAAGGACACGGGAAAATGGTGTGAGTACCATAAAAGTCCTTGGCACAACACCGATGAATGTCGCTCCAAGAAGTCCCTCGTGGGCAAGCTGAAGGGTTTCGAGTCAGAGGTCGATTCTGATTCCGAGTCAAATCATGAAGGAGGGAAGTGGATTATCGATGATGAACCCAGTGCCGCGGTCGCTACCACCAAAGTTCGGCCAAGTGAACCAAAAGAACCAGAGGAAGGGGAATGCCTCTTTCACTCGTAGATGTGGGTCAAGGGGGCTCCAATTCATTTCATTATTGACAACGGTAGTCAGAAGAACCTGATTTCAGCAAAGGTCGTCAAGCGGTTGGACCTGCCAACGACACCTCACCCACAACCCTACACCATGGGCTAGCTTCGTCAAGGAAGAGATCTCCACGTCAGCCAACAATGTCGTCTGCCCTACGACATGAAGCCTTTCAAAGATGAGGTACTGTGTGATATTGATCCCCTTGAAGTTTGTGATGTTATTTTAGGACAACCATATTTGTGGAAGCGTCATGTTGTGTATGAGTCTAGACCCTAGAGTGTTATTATTACTTTGGGTAGACAATTATAAAGGATCCCAGAGGTGGCACAACCTACTGTTATTTCTATAATCTCTATTAAGAAATGCAGTAAGGTCATTTCACAGACTGAGAAGTTCATATTCTTTGTGATTCATGCTCACGGTAAGTAGAAGGTCTCCGCCACATCCTTGGCCTCTACAAAACACCTCTCTTTGTAGCAGAAGCAAGTGGACGGGATCGTGGAAGAATAAAGAGACATCTTTGCCTCACCTACAAGGGTACCAACACATTTCCAAGTCAAGCATCCCATTGATCTGACCCCCGGTGCACCTCTACCTAATGGGC